>DWME01001249.1:0-25941 GCA_018244795.1 Parelbella ahira ahira
TCATAGAACTTATTAAGGGCGTTATCGCACTAGCAAACATTGCTTCTCCTGTTGACATCAAAACTGGTCACAACTTTTCTGCATCTTCATAATATAGAAAACAAACCTAGTTATTTAATATTCATATAACATAACGGTAGTAGCATAAAAATGTGTATATATGCAAATGTAAGGACTACAAAAACCATTAATGATTTTATTGTCTGATTATAATCATTCTGAATTAAAAGTAAACCTCTTTAAGCGCAGTAGGCACATATGACGACCTACATCTTGAGAATATAATTATTTTTTCTCATAGTAATCGGTAGCAATTGTTTTCTATAGTTTTAGGACGACGTAATCGTTTAAGCTGTTTGCAAATCGCAAGTGTGTAAACGCCTAAACAGTTTCGGGTGTATCAGGCTTGTTATGCCCAGTTCCGCTGGCACAATATCCGGGGATTACAGCGCCAGCTGTTCGCGTCTATTGCACTGGACCGTTGCCACAGAAAATGTTCACAACATCGCATGTCCTGTCGAACAACTACCCGTCTGCGAAGTTTCGTTAGTGAAATTGGAACGCTTATTGCTAACGAAGATAAAGCGGTCACGGAACTCGATAAAAAATACAATTCATATATTGTGTCGAGCGACAATTTACGTGCTGTCGTTTTAAAGTTTGTACGATATTATTTTAGGTAAAAATAACTTTATTTTGAAAAGTGGGATATTATAATAGTCTGAACAGGGAGAGAAGAATAAATATAGCAAAATGATAAGATAATAGATAAGACTGGAGTTGTGCCCAATGAATGGTAATAGGCTCACTCCCATCCGTATTGGGACTTAACATCACAAATAAAACAGGCCAGTGTACTACGTTCCTCTGCCTACCCTATCGAAAAGATATAGACGTGCTGTAACGTTGTTACCTTTATGATAAGGTGATGTGCTAATACAAATACAAAGTTGTTCTTTTTGTGCGTACGTCATATAAGTAATAAGTTATTAATATTCATATTTTAGTTTTCAGGATCCATGATATTTTATATCTATTGAAATAGTTTAAAAGCCGTTTTTGTGCTCAAATAATATTTCTACAATATTTTAATAAAACACAGAGAAATTCCAATTATTTTGATATATTTGTGAAAATAATCGCAAGAGACAGATGTACTTATAAATTCTCGATAGATCAATGTTTTTTATTCTCTTTGTCTTATGTATTGTTTTAGAACATTTGATTCAGATATCCTTGTAACCAGAATACATCAATCTAGTACTGTATTTTTACATGCGAATCTAGCGGGAAAAGCAACTATGACTCTACCATTTTCTCTAACATTTTGTGCGTGTAGAGCATATGTTATTGTATTAAAAATCGCAATTTATAAAAGAATCTATCTCTATTGCAGTCTTAATCGTTTTTATTTTTAAGCTTAAATTTGATCGTTTATTATAGAGCCGGAATGACTCTACCATGTACTAATTGGAAAATATTGTCTCTGTTCATGCTGTCTGCAATGATTGGTTTTGGTCACGAATTCGTGGAATACAATAAAACATGCAAGCAATCGGAAAATATAATTTGCTGTGCATTTTTAATTTTTTTCAATGTTGGGCCTTTTATTTTTTATTTTTCTTTATTAATTCAACTTACAAGGAATTGCTATCAGTTTACAATTTTTGGTTAAAAATATTGCTTATTTTAAGATCGCTTGAGTTCAAAATTCGAATAAAAGACGATTGCATGTGTCGGTAACTCTGATGTTTAATCAATACACGTATCTATTGATCTTATCTTGATGCAACTAAGAAGACAATAGGAGAACCTCGATTTCATTGTGAAACTGAAAATCGTGACCCTGCTACTTACATGTCAGTGACCTTGAAATGTCACATTTACAAAACAATTTTTTTCTAAGAAGCAGGTTTTGTATAAGGAGTCATTTTCCTTGAACACTGTTTGCTTAATCAGAAATGTTACAGCAATAACTCGCATAGATGTCGAACATATGTTTTGAAGACTGCGAATTATGTTGCAGAATCGAAGTAAAACTCGAGTATTGGTGAGTTGCCCAAACGAATATGCTAGTTATATTAATAACAAAAATCGCTTAATTCAATGTTACCAATGTTATTCTAGTGCCGTATTTTGTTCTACACATTCTACGACGACCCTTTCATATAGAAAATGAAACTCCTCAAAATCAATGATTTGTGGATATTTTATCAGTAATTCACATCGTTATTAACAATAACCTAATTATAAAAATAATATTTTATCAATAATACCTATTATATAAACCGTTAAGAATCTTCCAGATTGTATTCATTGTATGATAGAATACGGATATGAGACGCGTGGCGTTGTCAAGCTATAAAATGTATAGGTACCAACGTAACTCCAATAACTGTATCAATATTATATATCCGTGTATACGAAGAGCCACAGAAGCTATCTAGCCTACGATACTGTAGATTAGTGGCAACGTTAGTTTCCAAACTGTATTGATTAAACGTAAAGTCCGAGATCCGTAGAGCTACAAAGCTGCAAAATAGTAGATCTTATAATATTAGCCACCCAACTTCGTTTTGATGAGGGTAACATAATCGCTTATTATTTTCTACATAATTGGTACCAATTTCTACAATTTAGTCGCCGTGGTAAATAACTTCTCGCACTTGTCCAGCAGGAGAATAGTAAATGCATATAATATAAAAAATCTATAATAAACTATTTATATTTTTACCGAATTATTATAAGAAATAAAACGATTTGTAACAGTTTGCACTTGTATGATACATTATTATATATTTTAAGTCTTTCATTACTAACAGTACTAAGTAGGTATATGGGGCAAAAACGACTCATCTTTCCATAGTTACAGCGCCATGTAGGCATCAAAGTAGATAATCAATGTAAAAAAACTCACCAGGGTACGAGCTATTTAAAGCTATCTATTTAACTATATTTCTTCTTAAAACCATACGATGATTGTCTAGCATTTTCTCGGTGGTGACAGACCGGGGCTAGAAATTAGAGAACATTTATAAATATAACGTTTTATAACACTGATTCTCAAATCATTGTTTAACAGTATAATTGATTCAATTCTTCTTTCATGTTTTCATAATTACATGCAGAACAGGCGAACGTTCAGCAGTGCAACATCTGTTATGGTTATCATAATTCATCATCATCATCATCATTCGTCATTGTAAAGTTATTGCATATATTATATTAAAAACATTTCCTTTTAAAAAACATATCGTTTACTGTCTATTACTACTAACTATACTTTACCCTACGCTTTCGCTCTACGAATGGCGTAGAACGTTAAAAGTTCAATATTTAAAATTTTAAACAGGAATATTTTGTATTGCTGTATTTTTATTTCGCGTGGCTACATTTTTATGATAGTATTTTAGCCAGCAAGAGCTGTAGACTGCAAACTTTTCACCGGGTATATTATACGTCCCAAGGAATAGAGAATAAGCCTGTTGCCATACAACGGGCATAAATACATATTTCGAGCTACTACTGGGAATTTCAAGTTAGCAAAAGCCAGTAATTCCCGACACGTGGGTTGAGCCAGGACCTCTAAATCAGCTTGCACTCATTACACCAACGATGCAGTCAATTTATCCAAATGTATTCATATAAAAACCAGGTAACAAAATGAGAATGGTACTAACATAATACCCTGATACGCTTCTTCCACTGTTTTCACTCTAATATCTGGAAGTTTAGGATACTCGTAGAAATCAGGCTGGTTACAGTCATATTCCAATTGGTATATGTGCTCGCATATGAAGTTTTTGAAGTCCTTCGGTTTGGGGTAAGCAGTGGCTATTTCTGAAGTATAAATACAAATTAAAACAATAATATACACATGAGTACACATGTATGAATAGACGATTTCTCATAGACACACGTGTATAAGAATGTTCTAAAGAAACTAAGATTGATCTTATAAACAGATGACAGGACTTTACGTATCCTGGAGCATATATTCACATATATATAAATTACGTCTTTGTGTTACTTGTCGAATATTTTGCGATGGTATTAAATATCAATAGCACATTCATGTAAAATAAATTTGGCAATAAATAAGAATATGGAAAAAAAATCCTATTCAATATAAATTTTGCTATTAAAGTAGGTAATGATTCAAGTCGCCGCAAGATTTATACCTCAAATGAAATATTTTCTATATTGTCATTTAATATTAGTTCACATACAGTCTATATTGCAATATCGTAAACGTGAATAAACCTGATATTAAACCAGAGCCGAACCAGAATAGTTGAACTATTTGAGTTCCAGATACCAAGGTCACTTTCCGTTGCATCGCCCACATACATCAGGAAACCGAATTTCCGCCAACAGATCGCATTTTGACCTCTACTGGTTTTCCATATATGTGAACTTAGAAATATTAATAACTGCTACATGGAAAATGCATACCTGTATTCAAATATTGGAATATTGGCGAGCATGTACGCATATATTTACGAATATTATTTTATTACTAGACATCTACACTTACGAAAGCTAAACATATAAGCCTTCTGTCTGTAAAACAAAGACTCACATGGTAAAATAAAGTGACTGATAAAAATGGACATCATGAGAAACTCGGTAAACGGTTCCGAATCGTTTCATTTTCATTTTTTTATTTAGATAGTTTGAACTAAAGTATAACATATTAAGACTAGCGATCAGCGAATAAAATATTTCGCGCACGAACACGTATTTCATCCTCTGCTCGGAACATAATCAGGGTAAGTAAGTTTTACGGCGGTCCAAAGTAAAGTCCCCATAACTCTGCGATGACCTTATTGAATTTACTTACAAACTCTCCCGCGTCCTACCGAGAGCAAAATAATTAATCGAGTAATCATTTTGTGAATAAATAATTGTGCACTTGCCAAATGCTATTAAAATTAAACGGACTTATTTGCGTCATCGCTTTTGGCTACGTCTAAAAGATTTATGGAACTGATGTTTCTTTATCGTGTTAATGAAATTCAAATAGTAGGAGTCCTCATATAATGATTGAGATTATCGTGTGAGTGATTATAATTCAGTTATAATGGTCGAACACAATGGAACCTTAATAAATACTAAGCAAGAGTGATAATCTAAATTAAGAGACAAGGACTGATTAATTTCAATCACTTTTGAGGTGTCAGTTTCAACAGTGTTAGGTTAAAGTACTGCTACAGGGCTGCCTTAAGAATTCATTTCCTAAACCGATATATTATGTAACATACCCTTATCATAGGCCATTTTCGCAATTTCAACAGCAATGCTGAGCGAGACACTCTTCACTTGAGATAACGGGGGATAAATGCGTCCTACCCCCAAATCCTCCTCGCTTACGAAGTTTGCTAACGTCTGGAAGATTCAACTTTTTAAATAAACGTTCAACGTCTGCTAGTCATGTATTAATAAGAATATATTGAAAATTATTATATTAAAGAATTTTACTCGATATGAAAGCTTTGTGGGGTTCGACTGAAAATATATCATTTTAAAATAAATCAATATGTAACAAGTAAAAAACCGATTAATGTATTAACATGTAAGTACATTAACATAGTAAAATATACAACATATCCTGTGAAAAGCGTCTGATTGCAAAAAAATGCTAACATAAATAATTTCACTCAAAAACTTCATCAATATTCAATTGGTTAGTATAAACCGAAACTAACCTCAAACTATAATATAGTTTCATATTTGTCTTACATTTGAACATGCAAAAACACATATACTTGCACAATGTTCGAATGTACATATTTTATACATTTCACTCAATAATGATTTAACTCAAAAACTTCAGCAATATTCAATTGTTCAGTATAAACCGAAACTAGCCTCAAACTATAATATAGTTTTACATTTGTTTTAAATTTAAACATGCGAAAACGCATGTACTTGCACAATGCTCGAATGTAGGTACATATGTATTTTATTCTGTGCAATTTCAATAACATTAGAAATGGATTACCCTCGCAGCCGTCAAGAACATAGTCTCAGGTATACGATGCGCACGGACTGCAATGACTCCTAGCGCTATCCCGGGGAAAATGTAGGAGTTGTTGCCTTGTCCTGTCCGGTACTCCTTACCGTCGTACTGCACTGGCGGGAACGGTGAGCCCGATGCGTACACACATTTACCCTAAAATATAAATAGTACGATTCCTCAGGTTGCCAAAAGTATTTCACTAATTTCATAAAAATCATAATGTAGGTATATATTTTTTTCAACATTTTAAATCAAATAGTACCAGTACGAAACATATGAAGTCATTTATCACATGAACATATTTGTATTTTTGTTAGGTTAAGCTTATGAATTTATTGATTTTTTATTAGTTATAAAAAAAAATATTGTTTAAAAAATCTATCGTTCTTAGATGTTTTCGATTATGGAATTATAAGATACCTATATAATGTGTATTAATAAGAATTGAATGATGTTTGTTGATAAATACACAACCTGTGAACGAGTAGACCGCTATGTCTCAATTTTTTTTAAATATGTCAGGTGTCAATTAAACTTCTTTTTTTATCGTCACACCTTTTTTCCCCGCAGCGGTAGGCAAATGAGTGCAGTATACTTCCACAATTCACCTGTTAAACTCTATGTCCCGCCCAAGAATAGAAATTATAAACTCGATTTCCATAAGAAGAATATTAATAGATAAAAATAATATAGCGAATTTATATAAAAAACCTTAGTGTGTTCGTAGGCAGCCTGCGGAGTACATTCGGCTTTGCTTGTCGGATTCGAAAGGGCGAATATTACCGGCCTTTCTGTATTGCTCGCCATCATTTTCAAAATGTTCGCAGTAAATGCGCCTCCCACAGTGGAGCAGCCTATATAAATCAATATACGTTAAATATATTGCGTCGAATAGTACACTATTTTACCAATAAAATAAATCTATCCCACCACTCCAAAGTGGTGGGATAGATTTTATTGGCGTTATAGAACTATGTATGTAGATATTAAGATTAACTGTTTTATCGAACATGAACATAGTTGAGTGGGATTGTAGATAATTAGCATGAACAACTCGCATTATTAAACAAAACTGTATGTGACATTAAAGTTTGTTTGATTTTAAACAAAACAATAGTACTAATATGTGAATACAAACATTGTAGATATGTCTAAGTCATAAATTCTCAAACTTATTTTGTCTCCTACCCACTTTGGGAATAAATTATTGTCTAATACCTCCTGAAATTACTTTATTTGAAATATATACCTAGTATGTCATAGGAGTCTTACTCGTAGTTTTCTGGGGAAAGTGGTCATCGCGGACTTGAGGCTAATTGATCCAACTCTGATCCAATCTTTGATCAACACCACACACGGCTAATTCCAATATAAGCAGAACCTATTCTCTGAGTGCAAAAATATGTAAATGCAGAAATAGAATTCCGAACACTTATGGAGACTAACCGATCAAGCAAGTTGGTTTTATTTTAGCAACGCACTGCTCAAAATTCTTCTCAGGCTCCATGTCTTTGCCGAAGTTCTTCGCGTGTTCCGGTATTCCGCTTTCGCGTTTGGTGCTCAGCAGGCCGTCGACGTCAAACATGTAGATCAAATTTTGAGCCTCTTTCTCCTTCAAACCCTCTTCTTTCATAGCTGCTACTGTAAGATTCGCTATGCCATTCGCTGCCTAAAACATTTTGATACGAATCTTAAGGAATTTTTTTTGTTTACGTACCTATCTATCAATCATTTTTTACACTTTTTCTGTATGAGTAAATATATTTATTTTTTCAATTATATTTAAGTGAATTTCAATTGTTTAAGTGTTAAATATTGTCGTAGTACAAATGAACACAATTATAAAGACCAGACGTAACCTTAGAACTAATAACATGTATGTACATATGTGATAATAACGATAGTGTAAATAGCCACTGACGCGAAAACCAAAGATTTCTGCTACTATAAAATCAAACTGCTATTCGGGCTATTCGACAAGCCGGATTTCATTTATACAGGACTATATTTTTGTTTATTTTGAATTTGACGAACAAATATATTACAAAACTAAACTGTCTATACAAATATAGTAAGTACAACGAATGAACACGTATTTTTCTAGTAAAGTGAATATTCTATCAGGCGTTAAGAACACTTGAAAATAATAGATGATCGCTCAGGAAGGCAGCGCTTAATGTTATTCTTCCGGCGAACAACTTCCGAAGACGCCGCTTTGAATGATTTAGCCGAAGGTTCGGCAATTAATCTTTTTTAATTTTGCGGAAAACACAATGTTTTACCATCTAAGTCATAAAGATAAATATTGCAAGACTTGTTGAAACTTAATGAATTCCTAACAATTGGCGAAAATGTACTTAGGTATAACATTCAGCTCCACCCTGGTCTCCTATACCCTCTAAATTTCTAATACCTATAACTACAGTCTATAACGTTTATAAGAAAAGAACGCTCTACTTTCATCCACAACCTGACGTAATTCGGGATGAATGCTAAAGGTCCTCCCGAATTTCCGGGGCTGACTGATCTAGCCTCTATCGTATTATCAATTTATGCACCGCCTTGTCCACGATGCAGCTGAGGCCAAGACTAGTGGCAATTTGTCAAAACCAAACAACGTAGCTGACGGTATTTTTATTCAAGTTCTCTGAAGGCGGGCGAAAGTTTTGACTTTTCTGCTTCCAAAGTAAATTAGGCTTATCTTACTCAATTTCAAAGTTCCTTTACGTAACATGAAAATAAGAATCGGTCATGACTTACCGATCCAGCGCCAAGGAACATATAAATGTTTTGACTGAGCTTCTTGTTCGTGACTCTGACAGCAGCCATCAGACCAGCCACGGCCACACTGGCCGTGCCTTGGATGTCGTCATTGAAAGTGCAATAACAGTCCCGATATTTTTCAAGAAGACGCGTTGCATTTACCAGGGCGAAATCTTCAAACTGTCAAAAATAAATAATAATAATATTTAAATTAGATTTATTTTATGATAAAAAGGAATCATAAATAATTTATAAAACATTTACATACAACACGGAATTTGTGAATTAGTTAATATAAACGGTAACATAACCGAGTAGGTACGTGAGGGCTACCATAAAGTCTCCATTTGCACTACCTGATCGAAAATTTAATTTAATTTAATTACATTGATTGATATAGAGTTACAATCATCTCTTCACAAAATATAGAAGGAAATTATCATCGCTGCCCAAATATATAAATAGAGCCCAAATCAAAAATTTCATTAGTTATATTTACGATACAAGTTATATACATCGGTTAGATTTACGATACAAATCCTATCCACAAGCGATGTAAGTATTAAGCTACACTTGGCTACTGTCCGAGTACTGCTTGACTTCGTTAAAGAGCAGCAGTTTGTTCTATTCACTTCCGTGCCAGATCCATGATGAGGATATGCCTCTCTTTGGCTGGCAATGAATTTTATATACAATGAAATTCCTTGTAGCAAACCTTATGAATTATGTCAGAATTATTAATTGATATTAGGTACTTTTCACTAATTGTGCTTTTGCGATACCAAAATTTATATAAAACATAACAAACGATGTGTTAACAAACTCTTGTACAGATCAAATACAAAGGCTCCACGCTTATTTTTAGTCATGATACGATACATGCTCGATGCCATACCTACTAAATTTTGTTTTCCCTAATCCGTAAAATATTTTTTAAGCTATAACAGTATTAATTGCTCAAAAATTTTACCCTGCTCTTTACAGTGACTTTCTCCCAATTAAATTCTTACGTTAATTAACAGAAACGTTTGTAAATTTAATTATTTCGTTTCAAAACCAATATTAGCAAATGCACATAATAATGAAAGAACGGTAAGGAATCAATCTTCTATGTACTAGTTTTGCAGTCCTTTGAAAAACTACGAGTGCATAGTCCTGAAAACTAATTAACTTGGCGACTAGCTTCATCTAAAATAATTCATCTGAAATAAGTTATTGCACAGGATAAGTTCCGTTAAATAAATAACTTTATTTCACATCCAATCGCTGGTCTTCTGGTGAAGTCATCGTTTTTATGAAGTTGTAAAATTAATCGCTAATTGAGTATCTAATTACGAGTTGCCGGATAAAAATCATGAGATTTCATTTGTAATTTTCGATAATGAAATACACAATTTTACCTGCAACAGTATGCTGGTTCCATATCTCTGCACGCAGGCTTGCATGAATTCATCAATTAGATTATCGTAGTCTTTGCCGCGGACTCGCTTTTGCCGCAAACCTATGTATAGCGGATCCTCCAGAAGACTCTATGATAATAATATATAAAAAATGAAATATTTAAAAAACATTCGACGAACAACTTTATGCTACGCGTACATTAATGTTACACGGTTCCCAAAAAGAACTTTTTGTCGTACTTATGTATGTATATGTAGATATATAGTTCATATTAATATACAAATATGTACGTATGTATATTATTCTCAGTCTTAGACAGAAGGGCGTTAATTGTTTTCGTTTCGTGAGAACATATATCAACAGTGGAATAATAAAACTGTTGTCGATAAAGATACAAAAGCTTTGTACGATATACATACGTCTATTACTTGATTTCTCTTCCAACACACCAAGTGACAAGTCCATGCTTTACGTATCCGAACGGATTAACGAATATTATTCAGATCTCGACGGGAAAATAATGAGAAAACACGATTACACCTGAGTCTATTATATTGGAATACCATTAATCGTTTTTGCGTTCAAGGAGGCGTGCGTAATTAACACGCTAATGTTATTTCATTTCATACCGCCTCCGTAATACATATTTAGCTGAGCTCTTAATATATTGATACTTATACGAAATAAAATATATATGTACATATATACAGAAATTCGTATTGAACTTGAAATTTTGTACTTAATTTAATTTGTAGGTTAAAGAAGTCCAACAGTACCCGACCCGAGAGTCTAACTTAGGACCTCTCGATCGCGCTTGCAACCTCTCGAAAAATAAGTAAAAAATACATCATGAAATTTACCCACTTCACTTACAACCTGTTATTAACAAAAGGTGTAATTCTCAGCAAGTATAGGTATTTAATTGTTGTCAACACACTTACATTGGAAACGTACATTTTTTTATATTAACAAAAGGTATAAAGTGAGTAGTGTTACTAGCCCTTAAAATTATATGATTTATACCTGGTTATCGGTACCGAAATCTAAAGTTATGGGCAGACATTGATGGGGCTTGATTCCAGCTAATGCAGTGTAGAGAGACAACTTTCCAACAGGAATACCCATCCCATATGCGCCCAAGTCTCCCAAACCTAAAATTCTTTCTCCATCCGTGAACACTATTGCTCTTACGTCGTGTTCCGGCCTGAAAGCATTTAATAACTATGCATTTTTCTAGAATATTCTCACGTTTCTGAGCTGCTTAGAGCGTTATTTATTTGTTATTCCTATTAGTTAAGCACACACGGATAAATAAAATAGTGGTTAATATTAAGCATTCAATATTAATTGTCAGAATTATTTAAAAACACGCTTAAATACATATGTATATTTACAACTTATTGTATCATATCTTGGGTAGGTACCTACGCAAAGTGATCTTTACTCGTTTTCAGTCTTCAGCTGATGGTATTTCCTACTTATACTTACTCAACTTAGGACGTAGTCGCTATCCAATAATACAGGTATTCCAGAAAATTCTAGAAAACTCCGACACCTTTATATGCGAAGAAATATAAACCTTATTCCGCCGGCTTAAAAACGCTAGTTGCTTGTAATAAAACGGTGTTTACGCCGATCCTTGCTTTCGATCGCAATGTAATATGTAGGTACTTCGTTTTTGTGTTCCATATGTACCTACACATGGTTTCGGCAAGTTGTAAACAAGTCGATCAAATTTTTTGTGGAATATTCCATAACAGTTCGTGTGGTTAGATACGTAGGATATAATACAAGAAAATTACCAGAAAAAGAAAAGTTTTATTAAATGTAAGCATGACATTTTTATAATACAACGCGGCGAGTAATAATAAATAAATAGTGATTAATATATTAATTACATAATATTACTGTTTTAGTTATTTTAATGAGTCCTCCTTGTGTCGATTTCCTCAATGCTGGCGGTCGTGACCTCGGACGATATATTAATAACTATTACTACTCAAATTATTTTATTAATATGAACATTTTAAATTTACTCAGTAGGACACATTGATATTGGGCCATAAAATACAATTCATAGACATTTAATTAAAATGTTTTTTATGACAATATTAATAAGGAAATACATAAGAAGCGATTTATAGTCAATAACCTAAAGGCACTTTTGGCTGATTTAACATTAGTGAGCCTACTGAAAAATATATGTCGTGTTTGTGAGACATTAAGTATTGAAACGGACTCCATTTCTTGTTAACGTTCCCATTTCAGCTTCAAAGAGAGTATCGTTTATAATTTTTTCGGCGTATAGCCGCTGATCGGGAGCCAGTCGGGATAATTTTATGGCCCAGCTTTTAGCTAATATATCAGCTTCATATTCAAAATATCTGAAATGCGACGAGTGCTGACTCTCTTCTTCTGATGCTCTCTGTGTTCGTTTTGTTTTTTTGTATGGAGTGCAGTGATATTGTTCGGCCAGAGGGGAACCCGATGGCAGAGGTATTGCTGGTGGGACAGTCTTTGGTAACGTCATTGTAGGCGGTGATAATGTTTGTGGTTTCAATTCTTCGGTCATTGATTGCTGAAACAAAAAATTAATGAGGCA
Organism: Parelbella ahira ahira; assembly: GCA_018244795.1. NCBI lineage: Eukaryota > Metazoa > Arthropoda > Insecta > Lepidoptera > Hesperiidae > Parelbella > Parelbella ahira. Next base: position 12,789 of record DWME01001249.1, read on the forward strand.
GGATGCTTTGCAGATAAACATTTGATTATTTTTGATATGGTACTAAAGTTGTATTCGTTGTTTGCTAACAAGTTAATTAAAACAATTCGACTGGAATGTAATAGATAAGAACGTGTTTTCTGGATGAAGTAGACAATTTAAAATGCCTTTCTTATATATATATATATATATTTAATCTCGGTAAATGTATTTATCTACGTAGTTGCAATTTAATGTAATTGTTGCATGTCATTTGAAAAAGCTGGCGGTTTTTTGTTGATTAGACACAGAATACGATGTTGTAACAATCTCTAGTTCTGTGCAACTTGTTGTTTGAAGCAATCTTTAATAAATGGAAAACGTTGTAGTGTCGGTCTATTTGCCGTCAATACATTCTATATTTAGGGTGTAATAGTTAGTACATGAAAAATTTTTTGATGTCGTCGCTATAGGACTAACAGTAGATATCGATTCTTAAACCACAGACTGATTAAAACAAAAATCTTAAGTAGTTACAGCAACAACATTAAATATTACATTACATTAAAATTAAATGTTGTACCTCAATTCTGCTCTGTAGGTACTTATTATCTACTACCTAATATTAATGCTATGTTATGGTCGGTTTGTACTGTCTCTGTTGTATTGTCTTGGTGTACAATAAAGAATATTTGTATTGTATTGTATTATATCTTGAGAGGCTTCTTAGAGTAACGCAGACTTATAAAAACATTATATTTCAGCACCTCCTGCACCCTTACGATCAGCGCTGGCGACGCTTATTTTTTAAAATGAAAATCGCTTCAACAAATTTATTCAAACTTTCATGCATTTGACAGTATCAGCTGAACGCATCTTTTAATTAAAACAACAGAGTCGTTTTGAAATCGATACAAACCTTTATTCACGTATGTACGTAAATAGCTGCCGTGTATGTTATATTGTTTTAGACTAGTCTTAATAAATAGAATACGCTTTCTTGGTATACCCGTATGCACACATAAATAATAAAATTTCTTTTGAATATTTATATGTTCAGAAATAGCTCAGAAAGATACACAGAAGAAAATTAATGTGTCCAGAGAAAAACTACATCACTAATGTTAAACATTTTTGCTGTTGGCAATAAAGGCTGAATCTACCCACACTCTCAACGCATAAAGTTGCCTAACCTGTCAGATAAACCCAACAAAATTTCCTATTTAAGTTAATTTATTAAATTCCAATTGGATGTAAAAGACGACAAGACTGGGAAGCGGAAAAGATTTCCAATAGATCGAATGACTGCTTCGGTGGATAAACTCTTTTATTTCATGGCAACACTACACATATTTTATTACCTCCATTCATTCAACTGTTAGCATAGATGCTTTACATTTTTATCTTGAATGATCATAACCTTACTGTATAATGCGTTGCATAATAATTTACTACAATTTTCTGTCACCGATTTGGGTTCCAATAAAATAAAACATAATACCTACAGTGGTATAAATTACCTATTTATATATACAAGTTGTACACATTATAATATTATAATGTATACAAGTTGTATACATTATAATATGATAATGTTAATTGTTTATCATTTCCCATATTTCGATGCGAAATATGTATACATATTTCTTTAAAACTGGTGTATATTTTAAAATACAAATATAACATAATGTTAGATAATGTACGATGTGGCTGAAGGTATACAGAAAAACTTACGTAAATATGTGGTATCCAGTTATTTCGAGCAATGTCTTATCATCCGTTTACAACAATGTACTTAAATAATCTAAATGAAAAAAATATTAAAATTGTACTCACCTCGCATAGATCAAATCTATCAATATCCTGGTCTTTTATGAAAATAATTTCATCATAATACCATAAAGTGGGCTCAACAATCTCGTCACTATGTTCACCTGATAACTGTTTACTATACATCTTTTGACATTCTTTATTGAAATTGGTCCTCAATATATTAATTTTCTTTTTCAACTTTTCCTCGTCATAATCTGATCTATATTTTCTTAATACATTAAGCATTTTGTTCAACGCCAGATTCCTTTTCGTTTTGTTTGTATAATCTTTTGATCTCACTTTCCATAGCTCTGGACACTCGCGATATAGTGATATTAAAAGCAAAACAAAATCATGTTCTGTAATGGGTACATTCACTTCCGTTTTAATATTGATCGGAACGTCTGCCATGTCTTCAGACTAGCGTGAGAATGACGACCAATTGTCAATTGCACAGCGAAACGATCAATGTCGTCGTCAGTAACGTCTGACAACGTAATCAATCAAAACATACGCTTGTGCAAACAAGAATAGTCCCCAAGAACAGTACATACAGCCTCTTTTCAAATGCTCAACAGATCTTCAATGATTCAACCTAGCCGACAATTGCAATTGAACAAAGTTTTCAATGCGCATTACCTTCTTTATGTTTCCAACAGTAGATATATTGAGCGTAATCATAATTCGATTATTTCTATAACGACGGTTTTATGTAGTAGGTAGATATGTAGGTATGAAATAAATACATCCTGCACCAATGTGCTTTAGTTGCTACGTACCACATAAAAGAACAAGTTACTTAAAAAGCGACTAACATTACGGGTAATCCTCGGGGACCCATCATTAAACACCTTTTACTGTTACCTTTTCTTACCGCGCAAGACCTATGCTTATTATGTTACAGAACATTGAACGTAACTTAATATTCAAGACGTCAGCCGTGGCTGATCTCATAAAGTACCTACCCACATTCAATTGTTACCAATCAAATACAGCTGTTTATGAAATTAATCACTTAACATCAGAGAAAAAGAACACACTAAAAAAAATATGTCGACCAATCGTTGAAGATAACTCACCAATTCTTCAACACGCTCAAAATATGCCCTTTGTCGTTGACAGTTATAAAAAGGCCCCTCGCTCTCCTGTAAATAAGCCCGAACCTTTGACAAGCGAGGCCTACAGTTGGTGTGTAAACGATAGGTAAATACTTCTCAATATTTTGAGCTAGAAGACTGAAGAATAACTTCTCGTTTGTATCCTAAAATTAAATGATCCTTATTTTCAGTATCCTTCAAAACTAACACTAACAATAAGTACCAATCATAGAATTGAGCGATTCACTTGAAACAGTAAATAACTGGGACAATATACAGCATTGAAAATATATTATTCACATTCTACTTCTCTTAAGACTAATTATAAGAGTTTATCTTATATTTATATCTTATATAAATAAAGTCATCGATATAAACAAAATTACCTGAAGTTCCGCGAGATAAAGATATTTATTCAAATCGTCCTTGTACCTATCTATTGAAATTCTACAAATATTCAACTGTTCCTCTTGAGTCTTATAATCGGGTGCCAATAAGCCGTGAATGCCTAAAGCTTGTCTCTCACGAAGCGTAAAGGCGAGACCCTAGAATATTAATCCCGAGTAAGTTCTATTTGTATAATTAAATAATAACAGTAAGTTCTGAAACAAATTTCAAATAATTTAGGCTAGAAAGGAAGGAATTCAGCTGAACAGCTGAGCGGCGAAGTTACACGACAATTCTTCGTTAGAACAATTTAAATAAAGAACCTTTGTTGAAACTGTTAATAGTTACTTGGGACTTCGCAATTATTTAATCATCATTTAAATAAAAAATTATCTCATTTGTTAATTGCTGAATTATTAAAAAAAAATGTAGTTTAATAAAGTACGATCCAATAAAAATCTGATAACTACAGAAATTTTCCGGTATGAGCTTCCAAGTACCTACATTAAGTGTTAAAATCAGTAATATACGGGTATAGTAAGTCAAAGTATTTATTTCGCATAGGATCAGGTATAGGCCACTTTATATGAACATTACATACTGTACGTGAAATAAACGGTCAACCGCACTTTCTTTGGTATGAAGTCTACAGAAGTAAAGGTAAGCCCCTTATACACGACAATTAATATATAAAAACTAAGTGACATAAATCACAATAGGAAATTCCCTTGATATTCTATGAAAAAGTTTTGTTACCGAATATACGGATAAGTAATATTTTTTTTATAAATACAAACGTAGTATGGGGCAGACTACTTCACAAAGCAATGAACGGAGTTCCTGAAATAAAAATAAATATTAACCTTATTGAGACGAGGATCCCTCAAATGATCTATCCCCCTGACCATATTGGGACAGATAATGTCACCAGTCACTTCATTAAAGTATCTTGATATTATCGTTTTACAGCTGTACTTCTGCAAAACATTACTTAAGATTCTTTTTTCTTTATATAAACGGCTGAAAGATTGAAACATACCTAGCTGTTTTAGAAATCCACATGGTGCCACTATTTAAGCACGTATGAAGTACTACAAATGAATAATTACTATAGTTTTAAACGGTTAAAGATTGAAGAACATTGTCTAAGTATAGCATGTCCAGAAAACATCTTTTTCAGGCGAGTTCTAAATGTGTTTATGCCTCTTGTAACGGCAATTAATTATGCCTATACAATTGTTGTTTATAATAAAATTATATTAAAATATAAATTTACTGTGTACCTGTAAATGTAAATACTCACATAAACATACTAGAAATTGAAGAAAACATTTCGAAAATTTCTAACAATCATTAGCTAAATAATTATTATAAATTAACGTCCAACCGTCTATCAAAACGTCAACTTCTGACTTAGCTCAATAAAACAATTTTCTGCTTTATATTAGTCTATGATTAAAAATTTTCAGGAATTGTCCTGATTTCAATCATAGACTACACCACAAAGCAAACAAAAAATATTTGCGTATGCACTATGTCATTATGTTCATTGTAATCGTTTAGTAAAAGATTACGATTTCTGTTTTTTATCGTTAAAAGAACACAAATCGAAAACACAAATATGCAATGTACCTATTTAGATGCTCATAAAAATAGGAACATCTCAGATACGTCTAACAAGTAACCATTAAAAACACATGAACATACATATTTATGCTTGTCCCTACGATTATGTTATCGAATCCTGCTTTTCTAAAACTAACTTCAAATTACTGATACTGGACTCTTTTACTGCCAATGCTTTTAACGCCTTAGATAATTAAGATATCATAAGAAAAGGGTCTTTCTGACGTAGGCAGAGAGAAACACTGATATCTACTTATATCTTTGAATTAGTTTTAGCAATTAAGTATGGAATACTGTTTGTTTATAAATAGAGGTACATATAATAAAACCACAATAATTTTGAACATATTTAATTAGTAACATCCATTATTTATTGTGTTTAACAATTAGCCTACAAAACGAAACATACACAATAACGTCTTGCATTCGAACGAGAAATATGTATATTTAGGGAACAATTGTTACAGTTAACAGACCAATTTTAAGCTGACATTTAAACCCTGATACTGAAGACGTTAGACAGTTAGACATTGCAATCTATAAGGTGTGTATTTTATTACGTAAAATAGAACACAGAAAAACCGAAATTCAACATATTGGAACCACATGTACAGTTCGTTAGTCCAAAACGTAATAGGTCCACGCTCCATAACTAAATATTATACAATTTTTTTTTATATAATTATATTCACATTGTGTTATTTGAAACGTATCATGTATGAGTTTGTATTCATAAGTATTACACGGCAAATGTTACATAGCGAAGACTCCATATTACCTACATATCGTCACAGCAACATAATCACTTTGTATCAAAAGATACCAGGTTCTAATTTTAACATAAATTACTTAAACAATGAAATTTGAAATACTCAATATTATAAATAAAAATTTTCGCTAAGCGAAAATAATTACATTCTCACTATTTTATACAATACTGAACGCGAAACGTACACTCGAATAAAATTTGTTTCGAAACGAATACTTTCTCGATGAAACGTTGACAACTTTACAATAAATCACATTACAGTGTTAAAAACGAAAAAAAAAAAAATTTTTTTTTTTATTTCGAATATCATTAATATTTTTATTTTGGCATATAAAAGAGCACATATTAGTGTCACAGGGTAGACCGTAAATTGCACTTAGAACTTATTTCCTTACAAAGGTGTGCATCATTGTCAACTTTTCTAACTAATGGCAACATACCGTTGCCGTCAAATGGGTAAGTTGTCGTGTTAATAATGTGATTATTTATTACAATAAAGCATTTCACTTCTGTGTATATTTTGCTAATAATGTAACATTCGTATAACACTTCAAACGTATTAGAAATGTAAAAGTTATTTTGTATATAGATCGTATGAGATAATTTCAATCTTATTTTTTTTTATTGCAACATTTTTTTTCACTTTTCACTCTTTTTTTTCCACTTCACGCACAACCGCCTAACGAACATTCAAGCTACATTACAAATCGGTGGCGTCCACATTCCACGAATTCAATTCTAGTCGCGGTACATTCTTCTACTATGTCTTTATTTTCATATTTCTTGTATACATTTAATACCTAACAATAATAAGTGTAGAATGTATTATATAAATACACAATGTGTATCGTTTTAATGCTGTAGTGACTAGACTTTGATTTTTACAGAAAACAAAAAATCCCGTAATAACTTGTTTTCTCCTATCCAGGCATCGTGTATACAGATAGAACAAATATCAAAACATCGATATATTTCAAACGCCTTAAAAACAATAAACAATAAAAAGCATTTACGTCTTAAACATAATAAATACATGAAGAGAACTGATTTTTAAACAATGTCCTATTTGCTCAGCAAAGGAACAATGAAGAAAAGTACACTTAACACACGAGTAAACGTTAATATTTTTACAATAATTATATTGTACAACCTTCGGTTTCATGTAGGAGATTGATTTTTACATATGCGAATAGATCAAACCAGTGCATATAGAAAAGGTGCTGTGGTAAAACAAATTAATATATAGTATATACATATAGATATAACAGTTGGTGCGTTTGTTTCTCCTGCGAGAGTTTACGACAATATAAAGGCCACCAATGCTCCATATTGAGAGCATTTCGCTTCAATGAACTCCCCGAATACCTACACGCTACAACACATACGCAAATTTAGTTTACTCACGATATGACATCTAAGCACTACATGAAAGAACACTTCAAATACCTACGATTAATCGTCCAATAATTTTAAGAACAAGAGACCTTTACAGTGATACGAGAATCTGGTCACGTGACGTCATCGAGCCAATACCATATATGTACGCATGTCGGTCTCTTGTTGTCTTCCTCTCTTTGTTTATACTTTTTTTTCTTCATTTCTCTTATAATAATAATGACGCGAAGGAACGAGTAAACGACCCCGAGTTGTCATGTAATTAAAGAATTAAATAGAATTTTTTATTAGTTTTAATATAATTTTCTATTCGGTGTACCACGAAGAGCCAATCTTTGATATAAACGTGATACTGGAGTCATTTAATAAGCGATTCTTGTCACATTTTAGCTTATAATCAGATTCATGATAAATCCACGACGCTATTGTAAAAATTTTTGGATTTTAATACAATGCAAGTATAACATTGGCTATATTTATGAGAGTTCTTGAAATCAATGGATACTAGAAAATTTTCATAAGGCGTATAGTATATAGTAAACATGTCGATCGTACGTCGTTATAATACTCTGTGTAAATTATTTAAAAAGTAAAAAATGGACATACATTGAACACTGTTATCAAATAGCTCCGACGACGTTTTCCCTCGCATCTGTACTCTACTACGATACAGAGACAATAGATGTGCAAGGACCTTCAAACACATCGATATAACAAATACATCGCACAGTGGATAGCTTAGATGTTCTTAGGTACTGGTTGGATAGGTCTGACGTTGAACTTCTCTTCGGGCTTCCAGTCCCACACCACCGGCATGGAGCTCTCGTAGTAATAGTTGTACATTTGGTTTTCCACGTGCTTCCCTATGTTCTTCGGCTCCGGATACACAGAAGCGAGACCTATTAAAAATTTATTATATTAGAATAACATGTACAAAATTGTACGGTATTTGCATCAATAATGTGACGGAAAACAATTCGAGAGTATCTTGTGTCCACGATAAGTGACAAAATCATCACTGTCCCAAATATTTCTACCGGTCACTACCAGTACTGGTCGCTAGCTATTAACATAATATAATTATGTATAACTTTGACTTACCTTCATCGTAGGCCATCTTAGCGACCTCTATAGCGATAGCGAGCGAAACTTCTTTAACTTCAGCCAGCGACGGATATATGCGACCGATCGCCAGGTCGGACTCGCTGACGTAGTTTGCCAGGGTCTAGGGAGAAATAAAATAATCATAAGATTCCATATACTCTTATACCTTTACTCTACTCTATAAGTAATCATACTTGTATATGAGTATTTTTTGACTACAAATTAGTGATTGGAAACAAAAGATTTCATAATGATACTTCGCTATAAATAAAAGGCATTTTGATAGAATTTATACTTCAAACTCTGAATATTAAACTCGTTTTCTAAACATTAAAATCAAATGAATTTACTTGAAATATGTATGACTACAAACAGACAACAGTACGCCGACTAGTTAAACCTCAATTCTATACCAACATATTAGTGACAATTTCACAAATACAATTTAACTTGATATTTGCGGAATCCGCAATATATCAATGATGTAAGAGACGCTGCCGTAATACATTTCTTTTGCCAACTTTTGCTATCGCTTGGCAAAATTTTATAGAGACAGCGCCAAAAGATAAATTCAAAATGTTTTTACAAGTTTTCAACAATATTAAACCTTTGAAATAGAATTCATAGTACATATTAACATATTATATGTACATACAATAAAGAAACAGTTTCATATAGCCATATCAATAGTGGGCAACAGTTTTGCCTTGAACCAATGCAAAATTGAGTATATTTGGGGCATTAGCCGTCAAGCCAGACTGATACACAGAGTGTTCCTGGTACGATACGCGGCCGTACTAATGTACAATATCGATTTTTTGTGAATCACTGATAGAAAATGGGTTTTAAAAATGAAATCGTATGCCGCATGAGATTGCTTAATTGACCACACCTTGATAGGTTACCATCATTATGATCAGCAGCCCGTCCAATAGCACACTACTGAGCTCGATCTTTAGCTCTAAAGGAAAGTAAGTATATCTTTATGATAGATAATTAAATTAAATTAAACTGCTAACTCACCCTGGCAGCAGTCAAGAACATAGTCTCGGGAATATGGTGTGTGGCGGTGGCGATCACCCCGAGGGCCACGCCGGGGAAGATGTAGGAGTTGTTGCCCTGCCCGGTGTGGAACTCTTTACCGTCGTACTGAACCGGGGGGAACGGAGATCCAGAGGCGAAGATACACCGACCCTAAATTATTTATTTAATAAATTAATTACAGTCGTAGATATTTAAAATGGCAATCCGTTTTCGAGTCACGTAATATAACGTCTTATTAAGCTTTACAGTAATTCACCAATTATTTAGTAACATTCATTTATTTATAAGTTTCTGTAATTTAAAAATTAGGTATAAAGTTTTGAAACAATCTATAATATTATATGACTAATTGACTAATATATAAAATATATTAAACTATGACGCCTTCCCCCCACCCCTCCCGCATGAAATTGAAATTAAATGTTGACCCCATATAAGTTTTTAAAAAATTCCGCCAAATCACGATCTGTTCAGATTCCCTCCCTTTTTTCACCATATGTAGTCAATATAATAATGTTATGTATTTCACGAACTAACCCAAAATCTTTTGAGAGTGGAAAATGTACACTTACACTAGTTTATCCGTATGTCATGTTATTACTAATAGTTAACTTACATCAGTGTTATCGTACGCCGCCTGAGCGGTGCACTCCGCTTTACTGGTGGGGTTGGACAGAGCGAATATAACGGGCCGCTCGATGTTCTTGGCCATCTGCTTGAGCACGTTCGGTGTGAACGCGCCGCCGACCGTCGAGCAACCTGAAACATACAACTTGTTTTATTGACAGTTTTGTGAGTATACATTATAGGATTCTATCAGAAATAAATAGACTAGTTCGTCTGTCTTGTTGTCTGTCTGTCCGTTTACTGTTTACTGTTCGGTCAATCTTTTGTTCGTCAGTCGACAGTTCGTGTGATTCGTTCGGATAGGTGTAACAGAAGTGTAATGTTACAGACATACTTTACCCGGAACATTACAGTTCTAACACATTATGTTAGGTATGGTATTTTAATAACAATAACAATGCACCAGGCACCACCCAAATTGCAATTATTCTTTCATTCAATTATTATTTTCTTATATTCTAATACAAAATATAAGCCTTTTGAAATATAATGTGTATTATGAACCAGACAATAGCTTTGTTTAACCACACAATGGAGTTTACATCATTATATATTAAACAAAGGTTTGTTCATAGCTTCTATTAGCATAAAATGGTTATATACATTGTGTTAGTTTAGAAAAACTTGGCAACAAATGTATAGAATGGCATAGTAACAATAGTTTCATAACGTAATAAAAGAAAAGAGTGATTTCCTTAGATATGCATGCAAATTCTCATGTAAGTAACTAGTACATATGCAACAAATAAGCATATTGTATTTTCAAGAATAAAGGATATAATAATTCTAAGTCTCTAATAGTCCACACAACCATTTTTATGGATATGTTTAGAAATTTAACCGTTGATTTAACCACAGTTTTAAATTAATAGCAAATACACTGACCAATACGTACGAATATGAGTAATCTTATCACAAAACATACTTCATCATCATCATCAGCCCATCATCGTCCACTGCTGGATATAGACCTCGCCAACAACACGCCACTGAGCCCGATCTTTAACTCTTCGCATCCAACCGCTACCAGCCACTTTGCATCACTCCGGCTAGCTAGAGGTCGTACACTTAAACTTTACACTTCCCGAACTAAAGTCCAAAGTAATCCGAGACTACTTGCCAATCAGACAGCAGTCGAAATGCGCAACTCTGCTCACCGATGAGGCAGCTGGGTTTAATCTTGGCGATGCAGGCCTCGAAGTCCTTCTCTGGCTCGATGTCCTTGCCGAAGGAGCGCGCGTGGTCGGGCACGCCGCCCGCGCGCCGCGTCGACAGCAGCCCGTCCACGTCGAACATGTACACGCGCTCGCGCGCCTGCCGCTCCGTCAGCCCGTCCGCCACCATCGCCGCCACCGTCAGGTTCGCTATGCCGTTCGCTGCCTAAGATTCAACAGCACGAAACTACATCTATTACCGTATTCGTGTATCATATGTTGTCATATTTGGCAGCTGTTGTGATAGTTAAGTCTTTGTCAAGTGACGATCGTCTCCGTGGGTATAATTAAGTTCTTGTATTGAAAATCATTTGTTTGCACATCACAGGTAGAATAAACTGAAGTATTATTAACAGTTTGCTTACATTTTTGAAACAGTGACCGAGCTCCATGTATTCTTATGATCTGGTAACACGTTCTATGTTAACAATCACTAATTGACAAGACTGTACAGAACAAAATGAGAGATTCTCCTACTCTCTCTTACTTATATCTCTCTCCGGATAGGTAAGTATAGGAAGTGAATAAATAATTGTTCTTACAGATCCAGCACCCAGGAAGAAATAGATATTTTCGCTAAGCTTCCTCTTGGTGACTCGCACCGCGGCCATCAGCCCGGCCACGGCCACACTGGCAGTGCCCTGGATGTCATCGTTGAATGTGCAGTATCTGTTGCGGTACTTCTGAAGAAGACGTCCGGCGTTACCGAGCGCGAAATCTTCGAACTGTTAACAAAGAAAAGAACAAGTTAAAAGACTAAACATTCATTGAATGAACTTGCAACTTGCTTTAAAACGAAATCATAAATTTTACACTGTGCACAATCTGTCTAGTAATATGAGAAACTTAAAAGAATATTATCATTCAATTAGCTACAACTCAAACTAATACTGATTTCCTTTCTTAAGCATTACACTCACTTCACTACATCAGGTCTCTTAAAAGTGTTTAAAATATATGCCAGACAATTGTCGGGAGTTTTTTTATGTCGTGTGCACTGTTAACACAATTCGTCAGTCAGTTTTTTTCTCCCATTCTGTAACCAATTAGCCAACAGTAGTCAAAAAAGCTAGTAATTAGACGCAATTAAAGTAATTGTTCAATTCGGAGCAGGATAACATCTTCAAACACATCTCGTCTTCGTCTCTGATATACCGCGAAAAAAAACTAGCTAGATTAAACTACGTGCATTTATTGAAGTGAAAACTTCTTTAGCCGCGTTGAGCACCTTTTGGTAGGGGAAAATCTTATGAGTTCGCGTCACCGACATACTAATGTTAATTCTATATCTATTAGAATATATACTTATCTATAGCACGTACTACTCTGGTACCAGATTAACACAAGCGCAGTGGCCTGTGTACACGAATACGTATACACGTATAACACATCGTATATACATGAACGAGTGCTGTGTGCGTTAGACTCTTTGTGGATGAGTGAAATCCTGTGAGTTCGCGTCATCTGTAGCTATACAAGTGACGTATTGTGTAACATTAGTACTTGTTGTAGTCGTTGGCCCGAGCAGTTCAAACAATGAATAAAGTTTTAAAAAAAGAACGGTAATGTGAATTAAGGGAATTAAAGTTTATTCAGCGTTCTATTTTCAAAAATTCTTACGCAATCGAAGTTTAATTTTGTTACATTTGCAGCTTGGTCCTTGTACGATTCAATGTACAACAGAAAAAAAACTATGACTATTGCCGTGGAGGAATTGAAATTAGTTTAAAAGGGTTTTTGTTGCGGGAAATAAATCCACATCTTCCAGTAATGACGTCGATTACTGTAACGTTTACTAAGTCAGTTAAATACACCAATTTCTCATTTAATACACGTTGTGTATATCCTTAACATATTGCTAGCTACTAATTAGTGCGTTACTGGATTTTTTGACATGACTGATAATAGATTGTATGGTGTATACGTAAATGTACGATTGATTGAAGAATAATCAAGATAAGATAACACCTAAGAACAAACGATTATAACGTGATTGCTAAGGAAACCCCGTTATCTTTGTTATCTAGTACGCATTAACATTAATTGAAATGACGTATTGTCATACGCATTGTTCAACAACTTGCCAGTTTTATAATTATGTGCCCGTATTCGTACTCACA
>DWME01001250.1:0-25931 GCA_018244795.1 Parelbella ahira ahira
TAACCCTCTCTATATGAGAGGAGACCCATATTCCAACAGTGGAATGACAAATGGGTCGATTATTATTATTATTATTAAGGTAAATATTCGGTGAACTGTTTCAGGCTACATACGGTAACTACTCAAAGAATTTAAGTTTTAAGCTCTTTGAAATCATCCAATAAAGTTTTTACGGGCTATTTAAACATGTCCTACTGAATTCTGATATAAAAGTTTGACACAAATGTCAATCAATGTAGGGCCTGATCCTAACATCAAGTTAATCTTTTCGTTCGTTCGTTCGTTTATAGTTTATGAATCTCTCCGTGTCAAGGTTCATGTATAAAGTGTAAGAATATACCTCAGGATATAAGATATAAAGTAATTAGGTATACATTTTATTATATCTATAAGATGGAGCTCAGTGGTCTACAATTGGAGAGGTCTATGTCCAGCAGTGGACGGGAGTACGCTGATGATGACGATACACACTCACAAATGTGATTTTGAATGCATGATAATTAGAAATCACGTAACAATAACATCGTTAACTACAATTCAACAGTATTGTATTAATTATTACATAAAATCATCGTTACGTTAATTTAAATTCGCATATGAATATAGTGAGTAAAAATAATTTTATAAATATAATATAACAATAATTATATTCTTGACAACCCTATCTCGTTAATGTCATAATCCTGCGCCGATGAGGCGTTGAACATGTCGCATTATTTATATGATGTCCTCGCGCGACTCCTGACCTCACAATGAAATGGTATGTTCATGGAATAACAGAAAAAAACATGAATACCTGTTTTATTAACTCCCGTGTTACTTGCTCTATTTGAAGGGTATATTTGAATCTGCTTTGAGTATTTTACGACGTGTCAACTGAAGAATAAACCTATATAACATAAGCATTAAAAGGGGTAAAATGTATCATGCTCTTCGGGTAAGTGAGATAATGTTCTGTAAATGGCTTCAGGCAGGGGCTGGATGTGGTATAGCTAGGATAGGTCGCAATGGTGCTCATTAGGTGAGGTTTTGTCCAGCAAATATGGATTCAGACGGGCTGTTATTTTGTAGGTTCCATAATTATCCATAATTTACAATAGAGATTTAAAAACAAACAAACCTGTATATATGTGAAATAATGTAATTTTACTTCGTAACAATCGGTGCTTAATGTACATACATATTTTTCTAATAACGGATTTCACAAAAGTGACTATTCAATAAATTTAAATAAGGTGTTAGTAGGTAAACGACCAACACGAAGTGTAAGATTAACAAGAGCTTAATCGATTCTCCGTAGACCAGCCCTTCTTGGGCAGCGAAACTGTTCTCCAGAACGTTTTCTCCATAACTCACTTGATAACAAGGGGTATGATTACGCTGATCAATCAGCTGTTCTTCCGGTCTAAATAACATCCATTAACACTATCAGGTATCAGAATAACACAATTAATTGAAACTATGCGTTTAATAGAATCAATTTACTGGAAACCGTCTCATTGATATTCACAGCTTTCTAACCCTTTAACACGCTTGCATTTCATGAAGGCGCAATACGTCATTCTTATTTAAATCACAATAAGATTCAAAATTGTTTGCATTAAGCATTATTATGATTTATGTACCAGCACAAAACAGTGTTGGCATTTCGCGGCTTCGTGGCGTTGTCGATGGTAATATGTATGAATTGACGTTTAAACAATGTTACCAGCATTAACGACTTTAAATGAAATTTCTAATATAAAAGTATAACTTAATATATAATAAATTGTAACTTATAAGACTGTGTTTTATAACTAGCTTAAAAATAAAGTAACACTACTAAAAGATGTAGAGAAATAACACTTCTCAAGGGAACAGTTATTTATGAGTGATGTATTAAAAAAGCCCATTTCTAATAAAAAGTAAGTATTTCACGGCGAAGAAGATGTAAACAAATACTTATAAAGAGAAGTTTAATATCCTTGCCTAAGTAAAACCTTTTTCATATTGACAAAAGTAACTAATCGAATCATTTAATAGTACCTACTTATAAATTTTATCTTTCGATAGAACAAATAATTAAGCACGACGGAACCATATTTTTAACCATATTAATACATCTTAGCTATATCATGACTTACATAAATGTATGAAAGGAATTAGACAAAAAAACGATTTATTTATAAAAAAACGTAACTTCACGCCTGTAATCCTCGAAGGGGTAGGTACAGCGTAGTACCTACACTCCCACGTTACCACTTCACCAGTTACGTTTACAAATTATTTATATCGTACAGTAATCACTAGTACAATACAATTGTTCTACATTATTTACAATAACTCTAACAATAACACCGGTCCGTTGTGTTGCTACTGTAAAATAACTATATTCCGCTAAATCGCCACTAGTGATGTGAGGACGCGATATCCATGCAATGAAAATATTATTATGTACGTTGTTTCGGGATGGCCCGACTAGTTTCGGACCTGTACGAGATTCTTTATCATGAGCTCCCGCCGATTGCAGCGAGGTCGCGGCGGAGACTGAAATGTACCTGAGTTAATCCGGTAAATATATAAAATCATTTATTTATTTAATCGTGTATATAAAAATTCCCGAAATATGTTTATGTTGTTAGTTTTTTATTGATTTATATTGATCTCTAATTAAACAACGCGTGTTTGACAATTACGTGGTTAAATACTACGTAAATAATGCAGAAAATATACGGTTATCGTGGCGAATGGGCCCAAAATAACCATCTCAGTGTTCACGAGTGTCTTTTCACTAATATATCGGTCAGATCAATCATAGAAGTTGAAAATAAAAATGTCATTAGGAAACCGTTCAATCGAATAACGGAGATAAAATGTACTTAAAATATGAGCGAATAATCGATAAAACTTACAGTATTGTCGATAAGTTAGTTGATCCCTATTTTAATATTTTGTATTACATAACGCAGTATTTATTTGGAAACGGTTCCACTGAAAAAGTTTGTAAGCGATTGTTTACAGATGTTTACAGAAATCCTTACGTGTTTGTTCCTGTTAGTTATGCAATGCATTTAGTATTTATATTTTAATGTATTTATATGCAATATCACGCATATATATCGACAAAAGGGTAAGAAGAGAAGAGTAGTAATTCAACTTTTCACTGGTTGTACGATGGAATAGGTGGTGAGCCTATTGTCACAGACGGGGAACAAATCTTCCCAATAATGCTCGGCTTAACTCAAGATTGAAGCCAAGATCTCTTTCTCACCAGTGGCGCAACGAGCCAGTCAAATTTTTATATATATTTATATGCTCCACGCAAACCTTTCTCACACCACCCACACCACCGTGTTTTTTATAAGACGACAATTAGCCCTCAACGACATCAATATATTAACAACTAATTACCATATATCGTCAAACAAATTAAACATCACAACGTGATTTAAGCGAACGCTTAATGATTCGAACGTTTCGATCATTAAAGTTGACGGAACGATCAATTCAAGCCTTTTGATCCTTGCGTTTGATTGAACGACCAACCGCCCGAACGGTCTCTATATTTAATATTGTAACAATAACATAATGTTTACATTACGTAATTAATTTTCG
The DNA here is from genome assembly GCA_018244795.1 of Parelbella ahira ahira. NCBI lineage: Eukaryota > Metazoa > Arthropoda > Insecta > Lepidoptera > Hesperiidae > Parelbella > Parelbella ahira. Next base: position 3,595 of record DWME01001250.1, read on the forward strand.
TGTTATTTAATTTAGTTAGTGGCTAGTTTATATTAAAGGCACGTGCGTAAGTGAGTAGGCAGAAGCGTGTGTGTTGTGGTGCAGAGGTTTTGGTACTTGATTGATTATAACTCTTTGACTCGTATTGATTATAATTATTATAACTCGTATGACACGTATGACGTGTCATACGGGTCATAATAGACAGCATAGTCAATGTCAATGTTACAAATGTCAATTTAGTAAAAAGAATTAATTAATTGATGTCAAATAATAAAATGCCAAAGTAATAAAAAGTTACAACAATAAACGTTTTTTTATACTTTTTAACGTTCTAACGTTTCTTATATTATTAACACTTACACCTATATTATTTGTTTGGTATGTACTGTAACAAGTCTAAAAATCAAGAATGATAAATCGCGCTATACGGAAAGACGTGGAGTGGGCGTCGGAAGATAATTTTAACCGTGCTCCCGAACAAGCACCACTCTATTAGTAACGTATTAGTTGTTGAAACATAAAAATATACAGGGGGAAACAAAAAAGTTACTTTCGTAAAAATGTGTCGTATTTTTTGTCGTATTGTTATATCAATGTTATGCACTCTATTCATCATCGTAATCATCGTCACCGTCATTATCATCATCATCATCAATTCTGTTATCATTCTACTTAACAAAAGATGTATGATGAAATCTAACGGTGAGTCTAAACTGTGACATTGATTCCGACTTACAGTCGCAACTGAGAACAAGACGGATCAGCTGATTGGACCCAATATGGCGATAATACTCTAACTGAGCCACTTGAAAGCGACTTGATCCAAATATCATAGTGCGATAGACATCGAGGCGCGACCTGATGTCTTGATAGATTAACAAACAAAGGCAAGTGTATGATTATGTAAAGTTATAGTTTCATTTCGATATCACACACACAAACAACACACACACATAAACAAACAACACACATACAAATTGATTTATGTTCGTATATTACTCGTACTTGTGTTATTGTGGATGAGCGGCACACCTAGTAATATGAGGAACTAATCAAATGCAGGGGCCCTTTGATTTATTTTGATATCGTTTCTAGGCAATATTGATATATATTTTTTTCAGTACTAAATAGCTTTCAATAAACATTAGAAACATAGCATTACAAACATAGTAAAAATTACATTTTTCACATATAGTTTCTCTATGAAGTGCAAGCAATATATCAAGATTTTATACTGTGCTTAGCGTGTTTTTAAAACATGTAAATTTTACTCTTTTATTACTTACGTGTCGTATTTATTAAGTTTACTAGTAATTTTAAATAATGTAAAATTCAAATGATGTCTCGAAAATAGGGTTGTCACAATCATCGGAAATATATAATAGGAATAAACTATTTATAAAACCACTAGCTCCCCGTTAATAAAATGTAATTAAATTTGTTTTTTTTCTCCACTCTTTTCGTTTATGCGTCATCGCACGTAGGACGAACTGTCCAACAGATTAATACGAAAAAAAATCGTTTATTCAAAATCAATAAAATTTTAGCTTCAGGCTTACGAGTAGGGTGGAGTCATTACAAACGGCAACAAAAAATTTTATCATAGGTACTTATCCATATTCATTATAAATCAACTTTCAATTTATAAGCCCTTTCGTATGTCGAAGCGCTTACAATATTGTCTATAGATTCAATATTCAATTTTTGAACAAGTTATGTTTTCGAATGTTTAACTTTATCAACAGCTCGGTATCAACCCTGCAGCAGTCAGCGGGGGTTCCACGGAAGCTGTTAGTTAAGTGCGCTTAAACTGAACACCGCTTTATTAATTATCTGTACATGACACCGCGAATGTTGTCTGTGGGCTCTCTTAGAAAAAAGTTAAACGTCCAAATTTATGGCTAACAAATACTACAGCTGGCAACATAATTTTCAGTGTTTCCTGTTTTGTTCCTTCGCAGATGTTTCATTTGAAGCAAATTTTAATAATTTTTCAAAAGTTCATTGTTGTGTAATATATTTGGCGATTGTGGTTGTGACATGGTAGCTGATAACAAAGTATGAGCAAAGTTAAGTTTAGGCAAAGTTAATTTTAAGTAAAACTAAGCCGTATACATACTAAGCAGATTTACTTAGGTGCTGTGCGCGTTTCACATATTTTAAGCACGATGATAATAATTACAACTGCCATTTAAGTGTAAATTAATTTACAGTTAATACCAAAACGGTTTAACTTCGCTTACAAATATAATTTATTGAGCAAATAAACAATCGCCACTCACGACCCAAAAGCGATTTAATTACACCTACCGAGGTAATGGGGGAGTTATCGGGCAAGTCGATCTGTGCGAGCGCCCGAGTCGCACCATTACCGGTCCTTCCTATAGCATTAGCATAACGATCCTATTCACCCTTATCAAGTGTTCGAGATCCGTAATTACGCGGATTCAATTAAATTGGTCATCGATTAAATGGTGCGAGGATCACGATTTTTTGGGCGTCCGCTTCGCGCGTCGCGTCGTGCTACTTGGTGTTCCGACTTTTATAATAATAATTTATTTGTATGTTAAATGGTGCGAGGATCACGACTTTTTAGGCCGTTTGCTTTGCGCACTACGTTGTGCTACTTGCTATTCCAAGTTTGAATATTAATTATTGTGATTTTATTGTGTATTTTTTGGCCGTATGCTTTGTATTCCGCGTCGTACTGTTTGGTTTTCCCAATTCAATAATCAAATCGTTTAAAGTGTTTCAATAATATTTATGGAAGAAACAATGAGCGCATAGTTGACAAGTTGATCTTAATGTGTGTCTACCCTTCTCTTGATACGGTATTTATATTTCTCCTACACTTGAGTTTTTGGGCCATATTAATTTCAAAGTACAATGGCAATAAAACTTTCCTTTAAAACTGGACTAAATTTGCTGTTCCGCTCGTGTTGGAATTGTCAGGGGGTGAAATTCCTGTTAATTATTTACTTATAATTTAATCAATACTTTGCTAATATTACCTTGCACAGAGTCCAGACAGCAAGGATATGAAGTATAAGGACCGAAAATCTATGAGTTAAAATGAGGTAGCGAATGCCTTATCCTTAGGTAGTGCGTAAATAAGGAAGCGCGTGGGGGCGTGGGCGTAGTGGCGTTCGGGCACAATATTGTAATTGAGTGGACGTAAAACGCATTGATTGTGCATTTCTGTTCCTTTCAAAGCTGCCTAGTTATAGCCACCTATAACAACTTACGATTGCAAAATCCAAGATCTGATGATCAGTTTCCTATTATCTTTGTTTGTCAGACTTCTATATACGATGAAGTTTAATGATTTAAATTTTGTAGTACTTACGCATAAATATCAGCATAACGTGTTGTATAAAGGACGGTTTCGTCGACTTCCGACTTGGAGGTCCTGGGTTCAAATACCGGGTCGGGTGCTATTAGATATTTCTAATTTAGAATTTCTAGTAGTGACTCGGAGTCTGGAATCGTGCCTGGTGTATGGGCGTAGGCTCACCACCTATTCCATGGGACTTAAACGTAGCTGGTGAAACGTGGGAGTGCACTACACGTGTACTCCTCTGCTTATCCCTTCTGGGATTACAGGCGTGATGAATTAAAATCGGTTTTATAACAGTAATATTAAGACGTAGTTTATGACCCTGACTGTTGAGTATTGCTTGTGTGCTTAAGTTTTATATTATTTGTGTAGAGGTATATTTAGAAAATTATATATTTTAGTTCAGAAGGTGACAGGTCACTGTAACAAGTCTCAACTAGTTTGGGTTCAGATGGCCATGGTTTAAGCTAACCCAAGATTTCATTAGAGAGATATTTATATTGATCATACAGGTGTATCCTCAATAGTCATCCTTCAAACTGGACAAATTATCCATTTAGTTCAAAATATTTAAAAAATGTCACCAAATATACGTCAAAACCCGAATTTATAAGAACATCATGCATACAACAATATTTTATTCATTACCATATCTGATCATATCGGTCTGTACGAAACAGTTTAATCTTTTGTGAAACCGATGGAATATAAAACAGTTATTGTAGCAGTTATATTATATTCTGAGTTGGGTATGAAATGAATTCAGATCGTCTCAGACGGCGTCTCAAACGTAACATCATGCTCATACCTCTCCGACGGGGTAGACAGAGGTGTATGATACTACCACGTTTCGTACGTTGCTTCACACAATGGATTAGGTGGTGAGCCTATTGCCATACACTGGCTCAGATCTAGACTCAGAGCTGCCACTAAGAGTTTCGAATTAGAAAACTCAGTAGTCACGGCTCTATAATATATATACATATTAATATATTATACTGTTCTATAACATATACATATCTTTGCGGTATTAATCTGTGTAACAATATTCTTGCTATAACGAGATATATCTTGCTGTATCTGGTTTTGAGGCAGTCACTCCACAAAATATATTGTAATATAGCGTAATAGGTATACCTTGCTATAGATATAGCTCCGTCTGGGACGCCCTTACACAGTGTAATGTTACAATAATTAATGTCTCAATAAATATGAGAAACAGTATCTTAATGTGGTACCCGTCCCTTCCTCGTGTTCCCGTCACAAACATTAGTCTATGTAGAGTCGCTTTGAAGATTCGCGCTATAAATCGCACCGTCTCTACATAGGGTGCGACTGAGTTATGACGCTATAGATTCCTCAGTTCGGTCTTTGATTGTAATATCATTGCTACTAGATTCATATATGAAGCAACAACTGCTTTGACAACAACATGTGTTTGTTGATTTCTCATATGATCTCTTTTTGTACAATCAAAAGACAAACGCACAGACAGACACTCATAAAAGAAGTAGGGATATTGTCTTTATAAATATTTTATGCTTCGTTCATATGTGAAAAAACTGACTGAGTTTTATTATCCAGGTTCTCAAAACTTCAATTGCATCGCAGAAAATGTCAGATGGGAGAAAAATTCCTGCGAGACCTAGCCACAAATAAAGAAGAGCCCCTCAAGTTTTTAAGATTGTAGGATATTTGTCAGTCGCTCCTCTCTGCCTACCCCGCTAAGGAACCGTCATGACGAATAATATTATCAATAAACATAAGTTATTAGTAACAAGTAATAAACAATTATAAACGCATCGCCACCACGCTGACCTACATAACCTATCAGACAATCAATCTCGATACAAACTCATATAATGCAGCAAAGCCTGGTCACAAGTCATTGGACGCTATAATAAGCATAGAATAGATGTTTCCTCGAGATAACGCGGGATTCCTAGATCGTATCGGACATGTTTAGAGATGTTGTAATTAAGTTTAATTTCTCAATTACAATATACCTCGCTTTATCATTAGCCTTACACGATCTACTATGGTCTCACTCAGCTATCTATTCATCCTGGCCTCGTATAAGATCTGTGTTGTTTAACAAGATTATTTACAACCAGATTTCTTGTAGAATGTATGGGTGTTTGAAATAAATAGTTTGGGAAGAAATTGAGCGTTTACTTACATTATCAAATTATCGGTCTATCTCAGAGCTTTGCTGGACGTCCAAATTAGAATGCTTAAATGAATGACAATAATTTTCAAAATTAATTTATACAAATCATCATATTATTACCCTATCTTAGTGCACAGTTAAATAATATGTAGATCTTCGTTAATGAAATGACATTTTGGTTTATAATCCCCATAGTGGGGATGCTGATTGGCGTTACGTTAATAAGTAGTGCAACAATTTAAAAATTTATTTAACCACTTTTATTGTGAAAAGCAAATCGCGTTTAACAGCGGAACCGTATGACGGTTATGATAATAATCTGTACGAAACCGGTTCGAATGGCGAATTTAAAATTAAATTTAAAATTGAAAATAGTTTACTATTCGTGCTACATGTACATATGTACCTATATCACATATCTGATATAACAATATAGTTTCTAACATTGCCATAAGAAGCCAATAAAACATAATTATGATGTGTAAGTTTAACACTATGACATATAATATTATGATAATTATAACATTATATGTTATATTTTCTAATTATCATTCATCCTCAACTTGGTGTTGGCGTGAATTGGTTCCCCCCACCCCCCTTCTCCCTGTATCGCTCTCACTTATTTTGCGTTTATTAATGATTAAAAATAACACAAATTGTAAGCTTAACGGTATTTGTTCTGCAATGGTCAGTCAAGCTTCCGTGCGTGACTGGGCATATTTATAGCTAGCAATTGTTATTAAAACTGAAGAACGCACTACAAAGACATTAATTACGATTGTTAGTATTAAGGCGAGTGCATGTGGGGCTTTATAATTTATGCAGATTTGCTTTTTGACACATGGCTACACTCTACAGTGTTTTAAAGATAATTGTAACATAAATATTGCCTCGTTGGTCGAATGTTGGTAAGCGCAACTGCTAACTGCTTTTAAGTACTATTGCGTTTTTCTAAATTGAAAATTTTAATATTCGCTTGGAGTTTGGATTTGTGTCCGACGTATGGCAGTAGGTTCACTCCTGACCCACAGTATGACGTAAACGTAACTGGTGAAACGTGGGAGTGTACGGCAGGAGGACCTCTACCTACCTCTTCGAGAATTACAGGCGTGATATTACGTTTGTTACGTTAATGATAAGTTAATGATTGAATAGTTGCAGCCAATATTTAGAACTTATCTTTAATAATATCGACACCACGCAATGTGGTATAATTACAATAATACTATCTTAGGACAATTTCACACTCGGTTATCTAATCAAATCCTACTCAGAGCCTGTGTTATACTAACCTGGATAACAATACCAATAACCAATACTCCTAACACCCTGTTACCTATTTAAGACTAACAATCTTATTAACGACTTATACGAAATGGGCCTACTAAAACAAACATTCCTATTCCTATAGTCTTATTTAGTCTTATTCAAGGCCAGTCGCAGATATCTAGACGCGGCAGCGGTGATATGTGACTGTAACTTGCACGGTAAAAATTGGCGCAAAAAAGGCATTTAAAACAACACAATTCAATATCGATCTGTGCGACTACTAAGCGACTGCTTAGTAGCAAAATCGCGTCACACGATACACACGCCCTTACTGATAATATAACTAACGGTACCAACTCGGGTGTAATATAAATTCTAGTTCCCAATGTATTGCTTTTGCTCGCGGTTGTAAATTAAATTCCGAAGATAATCTGGGGCGTTCATTAAGCGCCTATTAAAATGAACTGAGGTGTAGTACGAGTACACCTCGGTTCATTTCTACGCTTTCCAATGTCGTGGGAGAAATTTGCCGCTTTAGTTTCGCGTTTAATTGATTGGTCGTAGTTAAATCGAACGGTTCAATGATTTTTTTGAATTATTTTAATGGTGTCTATGAACTATATTGTCACTAAAGCGATCATTCGTTCACTAAAGCATTCGTCTTGCATATTATATGTTTATTATATGTTCTAGTGCAGTCTATTTATCATACTTCTATATAAAATCAAATACAATGGTCGAAAAGGAACGGTAATTTACAACCGTTTATTTTGGCTTTCCTGATTTTTATTTCAGTGGGATCGAAATATGCGGTTTACGTATATGTACATATATGCAATTACAAAAGAACCCCAGGTAATAAAAGATGATGAAATTTAATAATCTTCAAATTATCATCAGCCTATTTCCGTCCACTGCTAGACATAGGCCTCTCCAATGGCACGCCATTGAGCTCGATCTTCAGCTCTTCGCATCCAACTTCATTTTCACATTTTTGTCTAATATGGGCAGGAAACTTTGTATAGCTTGTTTCTAATACCCCGAGGCGGGAGTTTGAAATCTGAACCACTGGACTATAACTGATTTATAAGCTATCGCTACTTTATGTCAATTTCATATAAAATACAACAAAACTCGACACCCGCTCAACCGGTACTCCGTCATCAGTCAAACTTATACAAACACACGTCGCACTTAGTGTAGATTTCTTCCCGTTACTCATTCAACTCACCATTATGTTCTCATTATGTCATAAAACCTTCAAAAGCAGTGTGGCGATCAAAATAAGAAAAGCATGCGTTACATCTTCATTTCGTGTTCGAAAACATTTCATAATAAAAAACCGTATGTGTGTGTCGGTGTTTTTTATTCGTTTTTTGCATCGTCGTAAAGATGCGCTCGATCATGCGTGTAATTGAGGCCACGAAACCGGCTAAAGCGACAGCGGTAGCGTTTTTCTAAAAAGGCCGAGATATGAAAATATGAATTATACTATTTGAAGTAAAAACATTAACTAGTCATATGTAAAAAGAGCAAAATGCTTGAAAAGCAATTAAGTAGAGAAAGTTTACAAAACTACGTAAAAATATTTTGCTATATTTAATAGTTAAATTAGGAAAAAGTATTATAATCCATATTTGTATCGTATGAAATATATCAAGACTAAAATTAGAATCGAACCAAAGTATTATCTTTGTAGGTAAAACTTTCAAATTGTTTATAACTTAAGTGACAAATCACCTTTAATTATCTTGGTAGCTTGACAATAATGTCTACAACAACATATCTATAATCTTGGCAAACGTGGCGTAGGACGCCCTCCAGCTAGGTGGAGTGACGATACACGCACAGTGGCTGGCAGTGGTTGGCTCCCCCGCTACTTTTATGTCTGCAGTATAATAATTTAGCGTCAAGTTCTCGGAAGACATGCGGCCACAAGTGAAGCGCGAACACGTTGAGACGAGACTCCACATTACGGCTACTTAGCAGCTGATCGTTCGTGTTGACTTTTCTTGATCCCTGATGACTGCGTCACAACATCACAATGAATATTTCTACCAACAGTTTATCACTAACTAATAAAGTTATTAACATCTTAAACTAGCTTGACTAACACAAAGTTATATTTCAATACAAATGATCCCTTTTATACACAATTTGTACGCTATATAAACGGACCCACGGTATCGGCGCGGGCGGAGGTGTTTCTCTGAGCGATATAATCGACTAATTACTTGATAAGATGTTTATCGATTAATTAGCAAAAGATTACTATAAATAATTTATCAGGAAGTCTGATATTAGACCCAGCTTTGACTCTATCATTATGTTTGAAAGCTGCATTGAGATAACCGTTTAGCTTTCCTTTTATATAAAATGTAGGTATAGTTTTTGGGTGTAGTAGCTGAAGTTAAGAGAATCGTATCGATAAGTTGCATTATACTTGTTTTATTTGTGGTTAGAAAAAAGTGTCAATTTGTGACCGCCTATTTTGGACACCAGGTATATGGTAACTGAATTGCTAATATTTTCTATAACGCATGAATTTCTTCGAATGGCTTATGATAATAACATGCGTAATATTACCATAACTTACCTTACCATACCTTTATTATAAGTCATGTTTTACAAGAACACACGCTGTTTGAAAAAGGTACGTTATACGTAAAGAGATATAGCGTCAACAAATACAGGATAAAAATGAATGTATATATATATAAAAAATAATAAACCATTTTAGTTTTTGTCGCTTTATACCATGCGTAACAAACTTAATTTTAAACACTAAAGGCACCTACAGATAAATATAAAACATAAAAACTTCTTTAAAATTAATTTTAAAAAATCGCGACCATTGTAACGAAAACGAATCGATAATTTATTGATATCGATCTCGATGTTCAATGTTATCGATGCGTCGTACGAGCACTTGCGATTCGTAGAGCGAACTAATTCATTGTTAGATACGTATCGCGGGCGCCGATTGGGAGATCCCGGCCGATATAGCGACACTTCGAACTATTGTGTGCGAGTGATGTCTCGTTGATGTTGGCTAGGGTTGCCGATGCATAGTTATAATTAATAACAATGATTGTATTTAAATTTAATAAATAATATTTATTGGTGAAAAAAAAACGGTCACTATACAGAATGTATCGGTTTTAGATTTTATACATATTTATGCTGATTTAAATAGAAACAAGTATTTAGTATTAGACACTAGATAAAAATTAAACGAACGTTTAGAATAAGATACATGAATAGGTTTAAATATATAATAATTAGTTTAAACGACGTAGGTACTGACTTTACGGAAAAAGCATTTTGAAGTTATTATAAGCTGTATGTGACAAATGTATACATTTTATGCAATACGGCTCGATCACATTGTAAAAATTTGGTAAACGTCAGGCTTGTAAAGATCGAAGTATGTAGCACTCAGGCGTCTTTGCCTACCCCGATAAAATAAAAATGTTAAAACTTGGATGTTGCCAACCCTATGCGTAATAATTCTGTCAATTCCGTTGATATGGTAATCGGCTTTTGATGACTTTGTATGGAAATTGACAGATCCATGTCATGTTTAATGTATCTAACGGCGTGTCCGGCAAACGGTTTTATTGTGACTCAAATTTATTGCAATTTAAAATGATAATAATAATAAAAATATTTCGAATAGTAATAAATAAAATATTTGTTTATTATAGAAATTTAATCCAAAGTAGTCTCGCAATATTAATAATTATACGCTTAAAAGGAGAAAATAATTATAATATAATAACTTCAACACTAACCATTATTTCTAAACTAAAAAAAAAATTAATCAATCATGATCTCAACTTATGGTTAATGATATGTTAAAAATAGTACGTTAATAAATCAAGACGCACGGCGACGATGCATTTTTAAGGATCTTTGCGCCCACGTGCGTGGTGGAAATAAGTGAAATTTGCATGTGGGGCGCGCAATAAGACCTGTGGGGGTTGAAACAGGAAGCGTCCCTAATTGAACAGATTGATTGGCACATTAAAAGCAAAAAAAGATCACACGTTCACTAGAGAAGAGTAATTTATTAGTGTTGCCAACAGAAAAAGTATAATTTATTCGAAGTTGCCACTTCCCACCCATTTTTGGCGTCACTAACCAAAAGAGTTGACAGTGTGTGATTAGAAGGTAATTTATTCAGTGTTGCCAACTCCCCCTTTTATTTTCATTAGTCTTATAATGTTGTCAGCGATAGTGATATATATTTGTCTTCTTGACGTCTAGACTCCTGAGGGTTCAGCGAGAGAAATATTCTGGTACAGGAGTTAATTCTTTGTTTTTTAATATGTTGAAATTTAGTGAATTGTACTTGACATACGTATAAAGATATGTATAATATATCTCTTGTACAATTCAAACAAGTTCAAACAATAATAAAAAAAAAATAGTAAATAGGCGTATTTGTATTTTTAAGATACACTGAAAACTGTGGTTTTTTACGTACATGTTTGCAAATCAGTACATTCTTTTTTCACGAGTATTTATAAATATTCATAGGTGCTAGAACATAATATAAGAATCAATTATTTATTAATTAGACTGTAACTGTAATTAACTGTAAAAATATAATTGATAATTTACATGATTCCATCATTAGCTAGTATTTGTTGATTTGATCATAACTATGAAGTAAATCCTTGGCCTCGCTTTATGTGCCTTCATCTGTAGTTTAACAGTAAACATGCATTGTAACATCTCTCCTGAGCATTGTTTAAAATAATGAAGACTTTTCAGAATAGATTTCGAACATTTAAAATAAGCTTGTAACTATAATGGAATTAGAAATACACTTGTTCCTTAAATACAATCTTTTCGCTTTCCTCCCAGGAACATTCCAGAAACTCGATAGCCTTTTGTTTTACTTTTCTGTAAAGCAAATATTTAAATGTTGCTCCACACAACTCCTCTTACGGCGTCAGTCCGGGGTGTTTTCATTGAAAATAACATATTGTTTCTATTTTGTATTTTTGGGACAAAAGCAATTGAAATAGTTTTGCTAAAACGAGTTTTTCACATATACATCAGTGGAAATGTAGAAGCTATGTCCAGAGTTCGTAGTGGTTGTGTGGTCATCACCAGCACGTTCTTATATAAGTTTGTACAATACAAGCTGACGGTGAGAGACAAATATGTGCAAATATACCATATCTCCGTCTGTGACGGACGAAAGAGTAGACAGAATCGGGTTGCTTCCAGTACTATACTGTACCGAGTTTGTATCTGTGCCCGATGTATGACAATAGGCTCACCATCTATTCCATGGTGGGTCGTAAACCTAACTGGTGAAAAGTGGGAGTGTACTCTACTTCTTTGCCTACCCCATCGGGGATTACAGGCGGTATTTTACAGTTTTTTTTTTCTAAACACAAATACAAGCAGGGGATTCATTAAATGAGAACGTACGAAACAAAAACATTACAATAGCAGAACGCGCCCACATCGATTTCCCAACCGTCTGTTTAGATTCCGATATTATAACACAGTTTATTTACAAAATTGCGCTTGTGTTATACTTGCATTGAGAATAAACGTTTTCAAAACGGTGTTATTGTTACAAGTGGGTGAACGACCAAATTTGTTGACGGGCGATCCCTGCGTGCAGGGGTTATTTCAGTTTGTGTTCCCGCTGGTCGTTACGCGGCCTCTTCGCTGGATTAGTAGGAAAGTGTACGTTTACATGCAGCAGTTACTTGTGTTATCTACAAGAGTCAAATAGGTCATATGCTGGTTGATGAGAAGGCAGAAATCTCCGATACTGGCTTATGGGCAAATGGAGGGTAAATGGATGGTAAATCAGAAGTCTCCGAAGTCGGCATTCGAAAGAGAGCGATGAATAGAGAAGCATGTCAGGTATGTTAGGATGGGGATATTTGGCTCTTAATAATCTCTACCTGCCTCGTAATGTACCTGGCGTGATAATATAATAATAATAAAGGTATGTATACACGTAACAAAAACAAATCAACGTCAAGCCCGTAATCCCCGAAAGGGAAACTTATATAAATTAAATTGCATTATATAATTGGTGTTTTATACAAGTAAAACGTATTAATTCCTTCAAAATTTTAATAATTGTAATCTCAAATACTTTAATTTGTTACTTATAATTAGCTGTCCAAAAACGAAAAAACTTTTACGTTATATGCACAGCGTCCAGATGGAATTATGATCTAAAAGTGAACTAGTGTTAAAGTTACAGGCGGAAATATCGTATGTATTTAATTATTTAGTTGGGAAAATAAGGAAGGAGTAAGACCGACTGATATCAACAGTCATGTTCCTATCGTCTATTTCTAATTTGGGTGACAATCGACGTTCAGGGCTCTTGACCATACGTTTGCTTCTCTCTTCACCGTAGAATAAAACCTGTGAAATATTATCTTTTTAAACGTATCTTCTGTTTCGCAGCAGAATATGAGACTTTGTGATCCAGGTCGAAAGGCAATACGTAAACTTTATTAAATTAACTGTTTTACCAGAACTGTGCGCAGTGGTGATAGTATGTAAACCGGTTTGTGGTAAACGTCGAACATCAGCATACTTTCCGAACCATGAACAAGTTGAACCCGCTGTTTCCTATACTCTGCACCGAGCTGGAGGACTGGCAAAAACCTCAGTCAATCGCCGCGTCTGACACTCATCTCGGCTGAATGAAGCGTGACGCTCCAATCCTGGCGATTAGCGCTTTTTGCCCAATCCGACAACGTTAATATGATCACCCTATTTACTTAACACCTTTTTCACACTTGGCTTTCTAACGTCTGGACTGCACTTTTAAAGCCGTTTTCTCATGTACACATCGAATAACAGACAGTAATGGACGAAGAGAAGTGTTGGTTATGCTAGGTGTTCTGTGATCCCTAACCAGCAGGCTCAGCGTGGGGATTATGGACAAAAACCCCTGAAGATATCTTATTTCCAGCAATGGACTAGTCGGGCTGATGATGTTAACAGGCGTCTAATAACTTTTCAGCCGTCAGTAATAGCCTACATCATTGCTTGGATAGTTTTTTTCCTGAGTCTGGATCCGCCGCATTATGATAATATTGGAATCAGACTTAGCCTATACGTTGATGTACTAAACTGTAATGATGAGTATAACACATTCAAAGCTAGACGGCTTGATATTTAACTAAACATATGTTTTTTCTTTGCCAATATTATTGTGGATATATGTACGCATTATAGACACAGTATGGAAGTAGCCTAACGACGTGTTAATTCGTGTAGAAGCTGGTAGTACTATGAAGTTTACATTCAATAATGAGCCGTGCAAATAGATGTCATAGAGACTTGATTTGTGTACAGAAAGAAAACTTTAAACTAGATCCAGAAGTGTGACTTCACTGAATTGTAATGTATTCATTCACTATGCGTTATGCCTCTTGTTTTATATTCTTTTATTTAACAAATACTCATCATTCTAAATGAGTTTACCAATAGTAAATTTTTTTAAAAGTAAATGTATATTTTATATTTATAGTAAGATACATCTATAACAGTTTCAATTCGCATAGCTATTGTTTGATTAGTATGTGAATCTGATGACAATAAAATATAAATTAAACGTTATTACAATGAAATATAAATTGACGGAAGAACCTCGTATAGGGCCGAAACTAGTCGGGCCATTCCGAAAAACGTACATGAGTTAAGCCGGTAAATATATAATCTTGTCTATAAATACTCACGAAACATTTAATGGTAAACGTTATTGTTAATTAAGACAGCTTTTCGCTTAACCAATAGTAATGCTTGTAATAAATCAATTATTGTGATTACCTATAGTATTATATATAAATATAAGGAAATGCCATTCATCGACCTGTTCACTAATACATTCGTTATAGATTTTCAAGGCAATAAAATTTGCCACTATACAATTAAATGTATCAATTTCATTGAATTGTTTGATTGTTGTCAATATGTTGAAGAGTACAGTGTTATTAATCTTCACAACAATTTCTGTTCATGTAATATTGTTCTTAATATGTTATAAAATATATATATATATATGTACTCAGAGCAATTGCTACTGGTTTTGAGATTCTGAATGGAGCGATGTCGAAAGACCAGTTATGAGATAGTGAAACTTAAGTTCTGGCTTATCTAGACCTTTCCCTGATGTATAGGCTCTTAGTAAGACATTAATTGTTCGTGTTTCCGTCTAGCTATCCCAGTTAGGACTGGCTCGAGCCGTTGTGACTTGTTCACTTGTTGTTTCAATACTTGATCTTTATCACGCTGATAATGGACGGGAATGCGGAAGTGCCGCGTTGGGAGCTGATTTTCGGGAAAGTCGATACTACCTCTAGGCAGATAAAATTGAGATAAAACGGCGTAAGCTTGCTAGTTACCAAAGATTTCCACTATTATTGGTATATAACTGTAACTTTAAGCTAAATTTGAAAATTAAAAACTTAGTTCTTAATTCAAAGGTTGGTAGCCTTTGCTGCTGGACACGAGTGTCCTCTCAAAATGATGAACTTAAATGGTACTTTCGTAGCAAAGATTTAGCTAGGTCTTAATATTTTTTTCTTTCAATATTTCACATGTAATATATATCGTTCATTTCATTCGTTCTTTTGTTACCAATGAGCACCGAGCATTGCGAATATCGTAAATAATAAGGTAGCATGCAAATCGACGGATTACATATCGCATGCCGCGGAAACCTTTGCGCGGTATAATCCTATCAATGTTTGGCGGCGTGTTAATATTTTGATTGCGTTTTTTCACACATTATCGATGGACTGTGCACATTTATGTCCAGCTTCTATTTGAAATGCCGCTTATGGATTTATATGCTAAGTTGGTAGAGACACAGCGAGGCACATGCACAAGTTGTCTACATATCCACATACATTTACCGTTTAAATATACATATGCAATATACGTAGATACATATATATACTTACAGCATTGTTTAATTTTTTTTTGTAAACGAATCAGGTCAACTATATTTAAAAATAGTAAACAATTTAATCTTATGAATTAAATTTAAGGTGTGTTAAAAAAAAATTCACACTGTATTCACGTTTTGAATAAAGTATTAATATGTCTTGGATATTCTAACTTAATAGGGATTCACTTTTTTATCAATTATGAAAAAATGTGCGTCGTACTTCATATTAATTTTTAAACAATTTAATAAAACTTTTGCGAGGCATTAATATTTAATGCCTCGGTGTGTCTCATCGGTACTTAATAACGATATCTTATTAACATTTAAGTTATAATCCGCGACAAGTTTCGATTCTAAGTGTCGTAGCTAATCGGTTTACTGTCTTATATGTCCCGACTACCGCTTCCTTATTGCCTATACAAATAAGGCCGAAAATTGCAAAACTCCACAGGCTTTTCTTATGAATTAAACACATAATCTCCGTGAATATTTCAAAATTTCAATTAAACAAAATTTTATTGACGGCCGTTTAGACAAGGTTTATAAATAAATGGGTATTAAAACGTTAAATGCGGATCTCGATTTTGGAAATTGAATCGGGTTTTATTTGGGTGTGTTTTTGTTATATTTCGGTGTATTTTTGGTCGAAAATTTAATTATAATATTTTCATCAGATGTTATCATCATTTTCAATATTTTTTTCAGTCCACTTCAAATAAAGGATCTCCTCTCAGAATTAGTAAGATTAAGGCCACAGTCTGCAACGTTGGCCAAGTGTGGGTATGCAGACAAAAAGGAATAAAAAGAATCATATTAGGTTAAAAAAAATATATAATTCATTAAGCTTCTATCCTTCACCACAGGTACAGGACAAATTTTTCAAAAGCAATTCCAACCCTACCAACATACGAATATGTTCGAACGCTACATTTACGAGCTCTACACAGATATTCGAGACTCGTAAACCCAATGGACTTCATTAGGGTAACGTCTAAATTAAGTTTATTGCATAAATAAAACTTATTTTAGTTTTATTGGTGGATAACCGCGTACTGCGGTGCCATTACACTGTGGCACGAGTCAATAGAGCTAGCGCGTCCAAATGGTCCAAGTTAATAGAGCTAGCGTGTTCAACTGTTCTGAATCGGTGGCTCAGATTAAATGTATTTTTAACTTTCCGCTTGCACTGAATTAATGCTCGTTAATTTTAATCTTGAAATATTGAATAATTATAAAATTAAAAGCATATTTTTCCATTCGATTTGTCTACGTAATACAATTTAGTAGCCATAACTATATCTAATACACTTATGACTTAAAATTATAGCGTAATATTCAAACGAAATATGATTCAAAAAAACACTATTTCTGTAAAGCAGTTCCTAAAAATTTAGGATTATTCTAAATTAGAAAACTATATCTTACAAAAATGAGTTGTATCATAATAACTAGTCTTAAGTAATATATAACGGTATGAGATTCCGCAGTTCTCATAGTTAGTTTTTCATTGGACACGCTACCGCTTATAAGTTAAACCAGCAGTATTAAAAGCTTACGATTTAACAGCTATCTGAACCACTTGTAGTAATGTTGAATGTATTATTGACAAGTTTATGTCTGACGGTGGAACTCGTAAACGAATATAATTAGTAATTATCTGTTCCGCTGACGGTGATAAGTTGATCACTGTTCGTGTGACGGACGCGTTCACATCATCTCCAAACCCTTTAACGTTCCACTGTTGTGCGCAGGTGTCCTCTCAGAGTGAGAAAGGATATGGTTTGTCTAAGGGTAAATGTTACTTGTTAGATGTTTCCCTTCATTGTTATGGCTAGATATATTGGATGAAAATGCAATTCCCTTTGTAAAATGAAAAAAATAGTGTAGCAGGAATCGTACCCCACACCTCCGAATTTGGAGCCTAAATTGTACTCATTGCCATCAAGATAGATATACAAAATGAATTGAACACACACATTGAACACCCAATCAGATAGATGCTGATGTATCATTGATTTACGAGTGCACGCGCGACTATTGCTCTCGGCGGCATATTTTATTTAAGCTATGATGTAATAATGATGTGATGGAATGATACGCTATGATTGGTTATCATTGGAGCGCTGGGTTCATGGTAATTGAAAAGACGCGCAGAGCCACAATAATTTATCTATTGTGTAAATTGGTATGCTATCCGCGTGGTCTTATAATTGTCAAGCAAAATTTAAGCAAATAATAACGAGTGAATTTCGTGAATCTACTCTATAAACTGCTTGGTGTGTATGTGTGTTTTAATAGATACCTTGATTACATAAAATAGTCTGAAACATAGTTAGAAATAGCCACAAAAGAAAATATATCAAAAATAGAGTAGACGTATGATAAAAATCATTTTTTCATTGAGAAAGAAACCACTAATAAGTTGAAAAATCCTTACCTACTTCAATGCTTATGGAATTTTAATACTTCCTTCATATTTATTCAGTTCTACGAGGATATAAAATACTCAACACGCCCGCAAGCCGGTAATCGATACACAAAACCGCTTGCGAGGAGACAGGGGACAAATTGTAACGAATTACAATTAGTAATATCGAATGGTGTCGTAACAGTATTAGCGCGGCGGCCGCAAGCATGCGGTCCAGTGACACGCACCGTGGGAACAGCGGTTGGCGTAGAGAGGATTAGAATCTATTTATAAGAGTGCATGTACTATTCGCGGCAAATTGGACACGCGAGCAATTATTCCGATTAACAGTTTAAAATTTCAAATTTTCTTTATAAGTGATATGTAGAAACTAGATTGACAAACCGGGTAAAGTGCGACAGGGTTATTTGAGGAGACCTTTGTCGATATAATGATGACGAAAAACATATGGTTTGACCGAGGGCAGTATAATTGCTGCAGCGACCTTTACCCCGAAGCAATTGGTGTAACGGCCCGAAAGGTATCGTTATCGTTTCAAATATACACTAAAATCTACCGATTTGTTTCTCAGTGGCAGCGACGATTACCAAGTAGCAGCGACCAATTGTGTCTGCCGTCTTTACGTTTGTTATTCTTTTCACTTTAAAAAACCATTAACAAATTAACTATAGTATGTAACAGTCGACTCCTAGTATTCCTAATTCTGTTTCAACAATGGGATGACACATTTGCCGGTCGGCGCCGGCGCTTGTGGGAGAATTGCAATAACAGATAAGAGCAACAATTCCCTGATCGATTTGTTCCTAATATGTACTTCATAATTAACAGCTATAATAGGAGTGAAACAGAATATTCAATTACGGTTTAGGTTCTATCTGTTAAGTGCAGTTGCACTAACCCGTCGAGACGAGAATAAGAGAGTAGGTTTTAAAAGTTTTAAGAAACATGTGATTCTTCATTGAATTGTTTTCGAACCCTTTCTCGGTGCATTTATTTCAGACACCGACCAATGTATTCGATGATCGTTATTTTTATCATTATTTTTATTATTATATCATCACGCCTGGCCTCTTACGACGGTAATGATGGAGAGGTCAGAAGTCTCCAAAATCGGTGCGGGCATGTGAAGTCAGAGATTGATTTAGAAGAAGCACGTCAGGCCTGTAAAGATGGAGATACTTGGCAACCGATCCCCTAATCTTGTCCCATAAGGGATACATAATATAAAAATATGTTTGTTAATAAACATTATAAGTATATGTATGTCCCAGTTTAAAAAATATGAGTTTGTGTCTAACATAAAAATATATGTTTAATAGGTCTTTTAAAATGTTTACTCGGTCTTATGAACTTTTAATAAAGTATACCTACTAAATCAATCGACGTGTGTGGTCGGACTATGTATTATAGTTAATATCCAACTCGCAGTTAATGGATATTAGCACATGTGGCATCACATACAAATGGCCAGTGGGCAAAATGAATTTACTACAATTTATTAGTTTTGCCAATGATACGAAATACATACATGCTCGTCTATTCTAAAAGCTTACGTAAGCTAACGCACTTGTCGTATCACTGGCGAATAATTTGAAAAGCGGCAAATAACTAATGAGCACTGAAACGATCATGAACGAAACGATTCTCGTTCGTTCCGATCACTGTGGATCAACACTAAAGATAGCTGACAAGAAACGCAAGGTACGACAGTAACAATAATAGACCTATTATGCCTTCAGTAATAGCGAAAGGCAAGTATGAAAAAAACGCACATGTTGTATATTTATTTGCTTGTCCAATTAGAATTGTAAATCAAACTAAATCGTGCATTTTTATACGGCGCGTGTCTAAAATCACAGAACAGCCGTGTGTAGTTCAATAACATCTAATAAATTTAAGGTTTATTCGCTGGTACTATAATAGAAATGCTTCACGGAAATCGTAACGACAATAAATTGGCGGCGTGAAAAATGTTTTCTTTTAACTTTCAACATAAACGGTTTTTTAACTAATTGAAATGACTATTTGAAATTTATAATAATTAACTGTGACATTTACGTTTTTAGATTTATATTGACTGTCATCGAGTACTTTGAATGAAAAAAATATCATTTTCTTATATTTATTTTATAAAACATTAAAGTTACTTGTACTTTTTTTTTAGAACGCTTAGGCGATGATTTGAATAGGTGGAAATATATGAAACGGGATAAGCATATTTCTACCCGTGATCTGCTGTATTAGCACTTGGTTTTACAATTACGAGACAGGAACAGAGAATCGTACTGAGACATGAAATATTCTAACTAACATATTAGCACTTTGAGAAAAACCATCTGATCCATTAAATCTGCCGGTCTTCATATAATGGTCTCTATTTCATTTTTCCTTATAATAAATGAGACTGATTTAAATGTTCTTATGCATTCAACCTATTTGGAAGTCTTTCTGGTCCTGGTTCCTTGAGTGGTCTTAATAAAAAACATACATATGTGTTCATTACAATTGAGATTTCTAATCAAACCCACGCTGTCGATATAGGACCGACTATTGGCCACGCTATCGCCGATATTATAGCAAAACATGACGATAAAGTTCCAGAACACGCAGTAAAATATGCTTTTAAACTGTCACGGAACAAATACTAATACTCAAATGTCTTGTTGACAAGTGAAATGTCAAAGAAATTTTGAATTATCCGGTAAGGTGTTAGGGCTAGGATTGCCATTTTAGAAATATGGTTAAAAGCATAATATGGTGATATTTGTGCCTAATTTATTTTTGTTCTCATGTAATAATCTTTAAAAAATGTTTTGTTTTCATATAACAATTCTTATGAAATATCAAAAAATTAAATAATAAGTTTCGATATAACTTTTTGGTATGATCTATAATGCTAGTAAATAATTTTGGATATAAATATGACTTATATAACTATTGTTTGTAATAATAAAATAATTATGGTTTTGTATTTATTGAACTATCTTTGTTGTAATTAAAAGAAATTTATTAATTTAATGTATTTTATATGGTGCAGTCAGAACGTATTACATAATCATAAGAAAGGTCTAATAATACGCGGTAACAAAAGTTCATGTTATATAAATGAGTAGTGTAGGTACTTGTCAAGCCACTTCAGTTTAACATGCCGCTAAAATAATTTAATATTAGGCTACCTTTAAACACTGCAGTTACATACACACTCGTGTGCAAATCAACAGACATACATACGTATTTGATTGTGGGTTTCAATGGCTTTAAAGTAAGGGTGACTAGACTTTAAAGTAAGGATGAAGAAGGCTTCGCGACCAAAACTAATCTCCAATCTTGTTAAAGTAATTAGGTAGGTATATTGTAATTCACAACATTACGTCAAACATATTTTTCGTTTCTGTATACAATTCTTATTCATAAGATTATATGCATTCCATAAGAAGAAATTCATATTGATAGTTGGAAATAAATTCACACAACAGTGTTAAATGATTCTAGTAAAAAAAAAATCATATTGTAACTGAACTAAATATGGTACCATTCAATTTTATTAATAAACAATAATAATACTATAAAATGTATTAAAATAAATATTGCTTGTTAGGAAATTAGGATATATAGAATAAATTAGCGTATTGTGAATTTCATTGACAAACACTTAAATGCGCAGAGCGAGTGTGTGAATTCGCCTTTATTTCCATATGACATTTAGTGAGACCGTTACACGGTATGAGTGCACGGTATCACGGTATCATAAACATTCTCTATACTGTACAGTCGTAAATATGTAATGACTTGCTACACGATTATATGTACGATACAATACGAGTTGACTGTAGTAATAACTAGGTGACATCTAATAAACACGTACATAAACGAGTCCAATACATATATTGTTTGAAGAGTGGTAACGAATGTGAGAGCGTGGTAGGTTTTAAGGGTTAGAAATATTTGATACTCGGTACTCTCTATTCACCTTGTAAAGAGTCTAGCGTGATTATATAATAACAATAATATATTTCATTACTTAACTTACTGTGAGTGCACATATTGTTATAATTAAAATATGGCATAATATTAATTTAAATATCGAATTATTGCAGTTATCCTTTGTAATTTAGTTATACTTACGTACCGCTCATTCGAAGTATGTTTGAAAGATTTGCAAAGAAATCGATTTGCCGACATCGACATCTCGTCTGACCAC
>DWME01001251.1:0-25919 GCA_018244795.1 Parelbella ahira ahira
CTCCATCTTAGGACGCATTTGCGCTTACCATCAGACGAGATCGCGACCATACGCTAGCCTGTCATATAAAAAAAGACTTCTTACATTAAAACGTAAATACCCTTGGTATCCAGCCCAGATCGTTACGCGCAAGATCAAAAATTTATAATCCCCCACCCCTACCCTTACGGCTTACTTATTCATCTTACAAGACGCACATCAAACGAATCGCGAAGGGGTTACTTCCATTCGGGCCCTCGCTACCCTTCGGTAAGGAAAAAAATCATCAAGTAAAGACGCAATTATTTCTCAACAAGTTTTGATTTGCGATTTTCTCATTTGTTACGACAATTTTGGATGATCATAAGGTTGAATGTCGCGTGACGTTGCATTTTGAGCGTGAAAATGTTAAGTTTGTCGTGAAGTTCGCTAAAAGCACGGGCCGTATCAAAGAAATGCGTCTAATGAATGTATTGATAACTGCGCTTGTGAGTGTGTTGGTGTATTTTTATTTGTGTGCTTGCGTCCGTGGAAGGAGGGGACGCTAAGAGACGCTTTCTTTGGCCCCTTGTTTCTTATAGCGCGACGTATGCGCCTTGATCGTTCAAGTTCAACTTAAATTGTAGGTTGGTACGATTAACATTTTAGCATAATATATTGAAAAAAATGACCGTTAATTTTAATGTTGACTCTGTAGTAATTTTTAAAGTTTAACGAAATATGTAAAGAAATGACAATCAGTTGAAGTAATAAGTATTAGTAATTATAACTCGGCCAAATGCGATTATCTACTCTACTGTAAATATAATCAACTATTATATTTTTCTCTACTTTAGTATATTCTTTCGCAATATACTCTGAACGTAACCGACAGTTAATTTGTCTTATTAATGAATCATACATATTTAGGTATATTTTTTTAAATTAACAAATAAATTTAATTAAGATTCTTTAAAGGAAATTAACTTTAATAATGCTTCTGCCTAAAATTATATACCTACATGTCTTAAAATCGCAAGATATTAAAAAATATTTACTCTAATTAAATATATAGGTAAATAAAATTAAGTCCAACAATAATTTTCGATTTTTTCTTTTACAAAATATTTACGATGTTACGATAAATTTTTACTTTATTTATACAATAACTTTAAATCTGTTTTACGTAAACAGTTCAGAAAACCATTTTAAAATCTCTTGGAGCGTATTTATTAACGCTAAGATATTTTCACTTAGTCATTAAGTCTCATTTCTCCTTTAAAACAAATGCAAGGACATGTTCTATCACGTAATGCGTCAATATATGATTGTGAATCCGTTTATTATAAAGTTAATAGGTATATTGCAGGACTTTCCTCCCATCGCGGGCTAAGGGCCAAGACTACTTGCTCTAGCAACAAATCACCCTCTATTTCGTCGGGCTCCGTCGATCGTCTCAAAGTTGCACGCACACGTGCACACAGCACTATTCGCGACACACCGACGCACACAGCCGCGCGCCGCGAGGGGCGCGGGCCCTTGCGAACTCCTCCTTTATATTTTCTTTGTTATGTAAAAAAAATAATAATGGTAGAAAGGGGATCTCAAAATCGATACTCCAATTGCTGTTCGTACGGCCGTTATCGGTTCTATTTCGATTGTGCGTGTTTTTTTTTGGGATATTTTGCACATACGTAGTCGTGACTTCCATTTGTTATCCGCCCTTAAGTGTTGCAGTGCATTAGGATTCGGTTCAGTTATACATATATAAGCAGATCATTTTTGTCTGTCAATCTTGACTATTTGTTTCACTTACTTCGATCAGATAAGTCAGATGCATGGTACTCTGTTCTGTGCTTACCTTGTAAAGGATCTGGTGTCACGATATAATTACAATAATTATTTGAAAATTTATCAAAGTAATGATATGAATGATTTGCTTCGAGGTAATGCAAAACACCGTAGCTGCCCACTACCTTTTGTAAGAAGTAGATATAGTTATTAAACATAATGCACTTGTAGTAGGTACACTCCCATGTTTCACCAATTACGTTTAAGTCCCATGGAATAGATGGTGGGCCTATCGCCATACATCGAACACAATTCCAGACTCTGAGTCGCTACTAGAAATTCTAAATTAGAAAAATCCAATAGTACCCGACCCGAGTGTCGAGGCCAGGACCTTCCGATCGGCAATCGCACTTGCAACCAAACGACCAAAGAGGATTTAGAGGCATTAACTTAATTTCTGCAAGTTTAGAAACAATACATTTATAAATACTCTACACAATGTAAGTATCTCTGTGGACTGTAGTCAGTCAACTAATGCTTGGTCAGCATTTTAGACTATGTTCTCCTACCCATATATTCTGAGAGGAAAATTACTAAAAGTAACTGAAATATAAAGCGTGTAAAAAGGGTCATCATGATGGTTGCTAGACATTTCGAAGATAAAATCTGTGACCATTAGTAAGTCCTAGGTTGAAGGGTCCTGAGCCATTAAACTATTTTTGACTTTGTTTCCATGACTAATGAAATAAAAAACAACAATTGCGCGAAAATGAATATTCAAAAATAGTCATAGAAAAAATATCCTAGAGAAGAGAGCTTTATAAATACATACCCGTTCTCCCAAAACTGTCTCCACAAGTACTGATCGATACCAAAATCTAAAACGCACTGAATAGAAAACATGCAGCCCGTAGGAATACGTTGATGACCCAAATAGCGGTCCAGGGTCATAACGAAACCGGTTCAAACACTAGATTTTGTCTTTCAATACACAAAAGTCGCGGCCAGATGGCGGATGCTGCGTCCCATTCAGCGATCACAAAAAAAACTGGTTTAATTTGTGAATAAACTTTTGTCCTGCGATCGGTTATATTTTGATTTATTCGATTTTTAGTACGAGCGCCGGTACGGGAATAAAAAGATGATGTTGGTTCAACAGGTACCGTCGCGCGCACTAGTCACTGGCGACGATCAATTTTTTACTTTATTTTGATAAACATTCAATGTGATAAAAACTATATTGGCGAGAATTTTAAAGAAAACCTTCCTTTACATTTAAAGTGATAGAAGGTAAATGATTGTTTAAACATCTAATCGAAGTGGGTTTTATATGAATTTTACACTACCCTCAATATAGTTTACGAATCTGAGTAAATTTTCATGTTATTACGAATACATCCAGAAGGCATTGATATAATAAATATTACGTAAGGAATAGTAAAACACCAGTATATTTCGAATCATTATTTATTTCTTCAAAAAAACAAAATGCTACAAAATCAGGCACAAAAATTAAAATCAATTGACACAAAAAGGTTAACAATTATATATTATAGTCACATGCGAAAAGTTACAAATTTGTGTGGTTTTAAATTACGAACATATAAAAAACCCTTGTTTTACTCATATTTCTTTTATTAAATTTTACAAGCGTTCATTAAATCATGAAGAGAAGAATGACATTTATATATTGTAAAATAGCAACACATAAGATAATAAATGATTAACACAAATCCGTTGTAAGTTTTCAACAAATTTATTTCCATGGTACATTTTATGCATTATTACCTATTTCTAATTGTTTTACACATAGAAACGCATGGTAACACAAACACATAATTTACATTCGACAACATTTAAAAGCATCATAATTAAATGTAAGAACAAATGAAAATCGTTACGAATTGTGTTCCCGACTGTACCTCGTACTTTTTGTTCTTTCCTTGGCTGTCGGTCGATGTTTTCGCTTTCATAAAAACCTCGTAAGTGTCGGTATTTAGCGGTTAAAACACGTCAACGGTTTCCAGTTTAGTTTTGATATCTATGCTACAGAGAACAAGTTAAAAGGGATATAAATTTTGTGAATATATTTATAAGTTTTTATCGGCAAATATGTAAGGATAGGGATGTTTGGCACTCCATGCTCTCTGCCTACCCCGTAAGGGACCTGGCGTGAAGATATACATAGGTACATAGGTACATACATACATACATGCATGTGTCGGTTATCGACTTTTATTTTGGTTTTGTGATGCTTTTATAATTTTGCTCAGCGATATTTCTATTGTATCATCAGGTCACAGTATTGTTCCACTCTTCGACGCGAGTTTATTGTCAAATCGAGAAGAGTTATGTTCATAGTTTGCTGCGCTGGTCTAGTGTGATTTGGTCGAGTTCACGCGCCTTAGAAAATATTGTGGAGAACTCAATGGTGTCCAGCTTTGCTCACAATAATTTCCCATATCATTTTTTCGGTTGTCTATTACGTTTGAACTCGTATAATTTCCATTCTTTAAAAACTACATTTTTTTTATAATTATTATTTAGTAATGAATGGATATTTTGCTACTAAATTTTAAAATTGACATTAATTTACTATATTCAAAATAGTATGTTTGCCAAAACAAATAAAATAATAAATAAAATGTGCATAGCAAGTTTTATAATATCACAATTTATAAAAAAACTATTCGTATCTGTGTGTATACGTGATTGTATTATGTACCGGTTCAGTTACCGCGCAGACTTCTGTAGGGAAATCTTTCGCTCTTAGGATTGGCGGAATCTTAGGAAAAAGGACTTCTTACAGGTACGAAACTACTCAGACTATCCCGAGTACGTGAGTTAAGCTGGAATACAATATCAACAAAACCTGAAGAAAACTGAGGGTTGCTGCTGGGTTCGGGAGGCCCGGGACCGATAGGAGTGGCGCCGATTAGAGGGAGCGTATGTCCAGTACGAACATCCATAGACGATGACGATGACGATGATTTCTACATATAGTGGCACTTCTCATACAATTGTCAATAAATTAATAAATGCAACATTTATAGAAGCGTTGCTTCCTCTATAGAACACGAATAGCTAAATAAATAGAATGGCGTAACGACCCAAAATGAGTGTTAGCCTCCGACACTAAGATTTGCTACTTCGGTCTGTCCTGCGCCATCTACGGTCAGTTCTCCACCTGGAATTCGCGTAAGTCCTTCGCAACGTCATCCTTTCAGCGATATCTGGGACGGCCGACTTTATTACACATTTAGAATATTTTTGCTTCTCAACAAGCGCATTGAGATGCGTATCTACCAAAACAGTCATAAGACCTATACTGACTTATGGCTGTGAAGAGTGAGAAGCATGGACACAGACCCAAAAAGAAGAACAAAATTGTTAGCACACAACATGAATATCTTTGAATATATTGAAATCGATAATTTTATTCGCTCCGCCATCAAAAGTGCACAGAATGTAAGATGTAACAACTTGTGAATGTAAAAGTAGGACAGGTGAAAAAAATTAGTCTGAGGCATATAAGCTATATTTTTGCATTACTTTAATTAGAGCTAAGTGTAATTATTCTGGTCCTGTACCTCTTTCGTGTTCTCCTTTGTTCACATTTTGTTGTTTTTCACAGTTTTATCGCTTTGTAACATTTCGTTTTTTTTATCGTTTCATTACTTTGTTTCGTTTTGTTTATTAATTTCATTTTTATTGTATACTTTGATACATAATTAATAAGAATAATTGTGAGTTGTGAATGTTATAGATATTGAATTAACAAAACGTTAAATATATGAAAGATATTGATTTTGTAAGCGGATTTTACGTAAGATAAGTACGAAGTTAGGCAATGATATTTACACAATATATTTCTGATTGTACACACATCATTATCGCTGTTACAAATTACAAAACGGACGGTTTTAGGTACGTTAGTGAATTTTACACGGAATACATAGAGAGGGGTAATTTGACTACTTATTTATTACATTCAGAAATTTAGTATCGCTTTACACACCACGATACTTAAAGATAATAATAAATGAAAATACACGAAATGTACGCTTATTTGTAATTCGAATAATCAGAAAAAGAATAATTTATCCCGTTCGGACGATCCAAGGGTGGACAGCGAACCGGTCCAGCAGCTGTCAGCTTATTATCCAATATCGCCCCAATGGATTTATCCACAATCAAGAAAGAGTCGCATTGAATCCAACGCTTTCAGATTAGTTCGAAATTTAAATATTAACGTCTTTCTTAATCAATACATTCCACTTTACATATGTATTTCTATAGCCTGTTCTAGATAAGCAGGTTTAGAGGAATATATTAAGATTTTTGGTTAAGCCATAATGCATTTTCCTTCCATTTTATCATGTTTTAATTAAACTAATTGACGATAACAATGAATTCAATTAGTCAAACGTGATTTATAAAATGTAACAGAGAATTAAAAATATATAGTTATTTTAGTTATGTTATAATTTTTATTATTACTTTAATAGCAAAATTGCATTTTATGTACAATGCACAGGACAATGTTTTTTAGTTCCTCTACTCACCGCAATGTAGAGCTAGTATCATGCGACATCAGAGCCACGGCTGTCTGTGGAACTAATAATTGTTTGAGCGACATCTAGTAATAAAAAGATGTACTCAGGAATTTTGGACTGCTGAACGCTAGGGGGCATTATACAAAACTTAGTACATATCTTATTATCGTGTTCTTCAGATATTTTATTCTCTTTATTTACTAAAACGCGTAAAGCATGTTGCTGTGAATTAATGAAAAGAATCTTCCAGAAATATTTTTACACATAGTCTTCACTGGACTCAGGAGATTTTATTTTTAGGTGTAGATACATTCAGGAATCACAGACCTAAATATTAATTTAACAAAATATTATATAGCTTACATTATTGAATTCTTCAAAATGAAATAATTAAGTGTAAATCATGTTATTTTATTTTGTTATACATCTAAATACTCTTCTATCTGACAACGAAGAGTTTATAATGGCGGTCAATGTTCCACAGAGTAGGCAACGATCTTCCTTTGAAAAACACAATTTTTCGCGCCAACGGAGCGTTCTAAAGAAAATTACTGAACGGATCTGTTCGAAATAGATACTTCGGCCAGTATCTTTCTTCTATTCATTACCTGAGCAACATTCCTAACGCCTTGTTTTAAGGGTTGGTTTTGCTTAAATTTTATTTACATAGTCGAGATGTTATTTGGTGGAATTTCAGGCATTATCTGTGCAGCCATGACCTGCTAAACACTAATGCGGTTACCGATCCCTATTAGGGTTAATTTTTGGTTAGTGAATCTTTTGTGATGAAGTTTTTTTTAAGAAGACTTAATACATCCCATTGCTTTAAATACCACAAGAACATCAAGAAAATGTACCTATAAACAGTTTAATATAAGTTGAACTTAATTTTTTTTAGGTTGTTCTTATTTTTAAAACCTTTTTTAAAAACGTAGGTAGGTACTCCTTCACCTATTTAGTCCAAAATGCTTTGTATTTAACGTAAAAAAGTTCCAATGGGTTCGTTTCGATTGAAGAGTCGGGCGGAACACAATTTGTGAACGAAACTGTTCAGGGTTCAAGCAGCAAATTGAATTTGGAAGATTACTAAATGTAGGACAGAGATAGAAACATGGTATTCATAAGACAATATGCGAGTGAGAAACAAGATACCACATAACTAATTTCTTACGCAAGACAGTGGGCACGGGTGAATATGTAGGTGATTTTCTCTGAAATTAAATTTGATATGTCTAATTGTACATCAAATTAGTCTTAATTTTTTTGTTATAATTTGAATAATGTAGTGAAGCACGCAAAGACATTTTACCTATTTATTATTATTTGTACCAGTCTAGAAAATGTTTGTTCGACGACAATATGTAATTTACAAGGTGACATTTAACATGCTATATAAAGGTTAGCCATGATTTTTTAGGACAGACGCCCTCCGGCCCGGTGGGATGACGATCTGCGAAAGACCATCTCAACGACCTCTCAAAGACCAAAATCTGCAGGTAGCTGCTGGATGCGACAAGCGAGGATAGGGCGCGATGGCGCTCATTGGGGGAGGCTTATGCCCAGCAGTGGACTGAGATAGGCTGATGATGATGATGATGACGAATTTTTCTCAAACAACCATCTGAAAAGTTACGTTAAGTGTCTTTTCTTTTAGTATTGATACATTTAATTAATTTTGTCTCAGATCCTCCAAAAATAACTGGCAATATATTGTTGACATTTTCATTCCGTTTTTAGGTATAGTGTTTGGTATAATCTGTAGAGATATATGAATACATTGAATCCACAGAGTGTACGTATTTAGGAGTTTTCGCGAGGGTCACGGGGTTGCCTGATTTATGTCCTTCTCTTCCGACGTCCGGTGTCATTATGCTAATGATGTTTAAGGGCCAGTGTTCATTCTACACGTATATGAACAAATAAATTTTGTATGTCCACACTGAATAAACGTATACATTTTTAATGCTGGCAATTTTGTAATTGTCATTGCTAGAAAAAACAATCTTATTTTCTTGTCAAGCTTAATAGTGGAATTATGTATTTATATCACAACTATTGACTTCTTAAATTGTTATTTTAACTTTTTTCTGTAGAAACACTGCACGGTATGAGAATATAATTGTCATTTCCACTCGACATCAACTGTTATATAGAAGTAGAGCTGAAGTAGTTGTCGAGTTGTAACAGGTTAAAAAATTGTTGTCCTAACAGCAGTTATTACTTATTACACTCCTGCTGGTTGTAAAGGAGAGTGTTTTGGCGCCATTTTATTTAAAACACTTACGTCATATACTTTGATAATATTACATTTTAAATATATAGTCCAGAAATTATACATTCATATGTCGATAGGATAATTTCCTATTCTATTGTGAGACGTGGATATACTCGTACTAGTGAAATGTGGGAGTGTACTACTCCATTCTGCTTACGCCTTCTGTCATATATAGGCGTGATGTTATGTAATTTTACACTTCAATTAAATAATGAATGTGGATGTCTTTGAATAGAACGAAAGCGAGAACATATGTATAATGTATATACGTAGTTTTAAAAGTCGAACATTCTAATGATAAGACAGTTACAAAAACAAAGTTTTTGGTTTAAATAATAATAATAATTACTTGACATCTTAATCAGAAAAATCAAAATATGTACAACAAATTAATCTTAAACAATTACTACAATATTTTGTAGGTCGTAAAAACAACATAAATTAGTATCTAATAGCTGGACAATGGCATCATTTTAAAAGGTGTTTGTACGCTTGTCAAAATTACTGATAATTTGGCGCCAAAACAGATATTTTAGATACAGCGTAACTGTTGAATAAGCAGCCCATCTTCTGTCCTTTGATTCAATTTGAGGGAAATGTTTAAGAATTCATAATAGGTGCCTCTCTTCTATCCAATTACAGTTGCAGACGTGTATCACTTCGCACGAAGAAACGAGTTTTCAGGCGAGTCGTACTAATTCAATTATACATAATTAGTCTGACGTTAATTTCGCTTCGGGAGCTGGAGAGATTTAAAAAATATTTAGCACGATAATAATTCTCTTCAATGTGGTCTGTTAAAACGTATTTACGTTGATTTTCGTTTGTAATACTTTCGTGTTCTCAACACTCTGAGATAATGGTCCTCCATAGTGTTCTACGGTTTAAAAAATCTGGTAAGCCATTCGTGGTCACCGTGGCTGACTATGGGCTTAACCCTTCTCACTCTGATAGATCAGTGTAAAATAGTGGAACGACATGGGTGATGACGAATTATAATTTTGAATAAATCGTCAAGTATCGGTTCAGAGAACAGAAAAAATTAAATTAATATTTGGCGTTGATTCATTGGTTTAAAGAAGTTTTTAAAGAAAGACGAAAGACGATAAGGACTTTATAATTTTTAAGTGTTAAATGAAGGAATTATAAATAGCTTTTGATTAAAAATAACATCTTTTACTTTTCTTTCATTTAGTTTTTCGGTGCAGCAGTAGTATCTATTTTTTTCTAATTTTATTTTATGTTCCAACAAAGATAATTAATAAGTGCCCTACATGCAATTTTATTGAAGACCTCTTCATTATATTAAAGCTGATAAGCATAAGCCGCCCGGTGATAAGACACATCGTTTATCACAGACGATAATACCCAAAGGTTTTCCGCAATTTAAATATTATTATCGTATCCGTTCCAAAAACTTAAAAAAGTACCCTTTAACCATAATTAGATACTGGCTGTTTATTTATATGTAACCCCCACATTATTTAATTTAAAAAAAGAACTCCTAAATGACAGAGTGTTGTTTTTGCCAAGTTTTCGCGGCACATTTCGTTCGCTAAGTGCTACTACGGATTTTTTCTGTCACGTGGTCAACGTTCGGATATTCGTACAGTGTTCTGTTTTTGGATTGACATATTTTTGTATAATAATGATTCATTTATTTATTTATTTTTTGTCCCTTTCAAATTTATGCTCAAGAATGGCCAGTCTCTACTGACTCATGTAATCTGTTAATAAGCTTATGTATTACTAAGTGATACGTTTTTAATAAAACGCCCTTTAATTGTTGTGTATAATTAAGTATTAAATTAATAAAATTCATTTTCGTATCAGTTTTTTTTAATAAACGACCATTTGTATGATGCGATTTTGTCAGGGCCATGATAAAGTTAATAAATGTAGAATTGCCAGTATCACCAATATAAATGGCGGCTATCTTAGTAGATATACAGCCGTAAATAAGATGACAAATGTGAAAATATAAACTATTTACAATTTGTAATTATAACCAACGAAAAACAAAATTATTCTACGACATGATACCAAAGTATTCAATTGTAGATATATTATTTAAGTACACAAAAGTCAAAATAAAGCCGGTGAAAATATTTAGTACTGGCATAAAATAGAAAAAGCCACTGAAACGTTCACACTTGCCACACTTACCGCTAAGTGTTTCCACGAGACCATTTTAGTTTTCTTTTTTCTCCTCACCGCCATTAAGTGCCTGGCTTTCAGATACACTTATTGGACTCATTAGCTAATTAGAATGTTCAGTGGGAATGAGGTGTTTGTAAATAGAATGGACTAGTTGAAATCGATTACAGATAAACTCTATATATGATTCGATTATTTGAATTTCGAACACGATTTTTTTATTTTTGACTTTTTCCACAGACAAAGCCCGTTCTATCTGCTATGACATGAATTTTTTTTTTTCCGTACGTCCAGTGTCACATACATAAGTTATGTATACTTATTACATAAAATATAATTCCTAACACACTTATTCTAAAACAACAAAGCTTTGCCCGCTATCATTAGACGAGATAACCTCTCAACTTCGTATTGATAAAGGCCTGAAATTTAATATGAAATATTTCAAACACACACACACATATACCTATACTGAGTTCGCCATTTAAACGAAACTAAACGCACACCACTCTGCAAAACTACACAAACACATTGAAGCGTAAGAGGGGTGTCTTTGTTACACATTATGGAAGAAGGGCATGAAGACTGGGCGCGGGATGCGGGGCGGGGCGCGGCGGGGTGGCAGGGTGGGGTCCGGTCTGTTTTGTATTCAGCCCGGTTGGCCGTTTACGATTTCGCACGGGACACTTAGAGATTTCCATGGCCCCCGTTTGTGACTATCCGGAATTTCTTTATTAGAGCCCGCTCGGTTTATTGTCGGGACGCGAATTCTTCCGCTTCGATTTGCGTGAGAATATTCCATTCAAGTATGACGTCTTTGTTCCTTTAATACATACACAGAAATAAAAGCCTATATTGTTTCGTCATTGTATTTTCTCCACCGTTTTTCAAATTTGTCATCTTTGTTCCTTTAGCATGTATAAACAGAAGTCTCTTTTATTTCAACCTATTTTGTAATTAAAAGAGAGAAAGAAACAAATATGATAAGGATATGTATCAAAAAAATTGTACCACATTAATAGGGGAGGTATTGACTCCCAGGGCACAGCTTACGCTTTTCTGGAGGTCAGGGCTCTCTGCTTGATATGTAACATGTTTTGGTCGATAAATCATTATTATTATTATTATCAATTAAACTTTTTTGGCGTCTCTTTCGTACGTAGGTTTTCTTATCATCATGATTTTCATAGTTGGATTGTCGGATACAAAACTCTTCTCATGATGATGAGGCTTAAAGTTATAATTTACTACACTGGGCCGTTCATTTTCACTCTCTGCTTTTTCTAGAGACATCAAATCCAAATAAGCGTAGTTTTTCATGCATAAGTATATGTATTTACTTTCTTACTTTATCATTCGTTTCCTTAACTGTATAGTATTCGCTTCTGGTTTCCCAGCAGTCGTTTGAGATGAGCCCGACAGTGCAATAACAATAGCCCAATCGTCAAAATTTTATGGACGCTTTGTAAACGCAAATTGTTTTTATTTTTGTCGAATACTTGTATTACTAAACTAATATTGTTTTAAAAATTCATATGTATTTTTTATGACTTTCCATTATTAACCTATATTTTAATCGTTTTAATAATTAATAACTGTATATTATAAAAATTTTGCAAATCCAGGCAACATTAACATTGATACAAGTATATTACTTATTAAAAGTCGCTTTCTTCGTTCCTGGCTGGTAGGATATAAATCAAGAGTAAAAAACAAATAGCGGGTAAAAAGAATAAACGGATATGCAAAGAAGCATTAGCCGAGGGACCTTATAAGAAGACTATTTCATGCAAATCTCTTTCCGCCACTTTAGCTTCGAGCAACAAAATTTTCTCAATGTAGGGCTGCCTCAAATTTATAAGCGATATTATTGCCATATACTTTTGGAATTTTGTTTAAACTCTTTCATTTAATACAATGGAGTTTGAGCATATTTTAAATTGTTATTTAGTATATTCTAACAATCCTGTACCTATCTCTTGGGTGTGCACAGGCGTGAATCTATTTCATAAAATTTCAACGCTGTCATATTCGATGTAAATGTATTTCTCCCTTTTGCAATGGTTCAATTGATAAATATTACGTTTACCTATTAGTAGAAATGTTGATAAATTATGATAAAATTAAAAGATAAAACTAATTAATAGCATCATACACGACCGTTACTGTTACACTTTTATCGTTTCACTGTTGGACACGGATCTCTCAAAACTAGAAGAGTTAAAGCCGTACTCTGATAAAAATAACAGTGAAAATTAATTGTCATCGTTCATTCATTCTCATACTCAGTACTCTGACACATACCGTTATTTATATGAACCTGATTCATTACTATATGTCTATTAAAGTTCAAACGGGCGTGTATGGAGAGAGTGATGAATGCAAGAGAAGCAGGTCAGATCTGTAAGGACAGAGGTATTTGGCACTCGGTACTCTTTTCCACCCCTTAAGGGATGCTCTAGGAAAATCTTAGAGGTAAGTTCAATCCACATTTTACACGTGCGCGGTAAAATGAGCGAGCAAGTTTAATCATAATCATTGGTTGTAAAGTAAGGTAGGTACAATGCACGTGATAGTAAAATTATTCGTCTTTTTATTTTACCATTTCGGCATAGCTGTCGGTTGTCGGTCGTTGTTGTAGGTTTAGCGGTAAAATCGAGTATGCAATTTTAATTATAGTCATTATTTTAAAAAAAAATACAATGCACGTGATAGTTACTAATATGAATCGTTTTCTTATTTTACCATTATAGCGTGCAAATGTGGGCTTTAAACGGCGTGGCGGCAGCCCTGCGTAGAAAGGAATGTGGTGAAATTATTTCTGCTCGGTTTTACTTACGGACCGTCTAAGTTTTATTTTTACAGCGCGCCAGTAGCGGAATAATTGAAACTAAGTTGAGGCAGCGCGGCGGGGCTCTTCGTGCTTCGATGTTACTTCGCTTTATTTCACTAAGAATATGTAAATTTACTTATTTATTTATTACTGATGGCCGCTGGGGCAGACGAGTTCTAGAACGGACAACGTGGACTGGCAGGCGTAACGTGGGTCGTCTACCGGCCCGTTGGACTGATGATCTTAAGAAGGCGGCTGGTAGTGGCTGGATGAGATCTGCGGAGGACCGAGTGTTGTGGCACACTTTGAAAAAGACCTATGGCCAGCAGTACGGTAAAGGCTGACTTGATGATGATGATCATCATCATCATTATCAGCCTACTCCCGTCCACTGCTGGACGTAGGCCTCTCTAATGGCACGCCACTGAGTTCGATCCTCGGCTCTTCACATCCAATCACTGCCAGCCACTGCGTATATCGTCACTCCATCTAGCTGGAAGGCGTCTTACGCTACATTTGCAAATATGTATATTAGGTAAAAATTTTACTGATATTGAAATATAGTAGATACTCTTTGATATTGTTGCATGAGAACACGTTTTCAATTATCGTTAAAATTCAATACCGATTACTAAAATGATATGATATATATGACAATGACTGGCATGACGATGGTATAACTGATTAACGTCCTTTTGTTTTCGCATTCGCTCCTAACGCTACGTTTGTTTAAATGTTATTATAAAATTTTCCATTCCTTTTCAAGTGCGAGATAAAAAAGCATGTAATGAAGGCTCCATACACGATTCCAGTTCTTTTAAGGGCACGTAGTGTCTAACACAATTACTGGAGTCTGATTTTTTCTGTAATTATCACGTTGGTATCCAGCTCACGTGTCCCTCTCATCGTTTACTTCGTTGCTTGAGAATTAAAGAAGTGCCGGCTCACGTGAGCTGAATGTTAATAAAGTTCAGTTCGTTTCAGACGGTATTTTGTATAAGAAGTTAAAACTCAGTGATATAGTACCGTATGCATAAGTATGGGGTGCCACAAGGTGTGTTTTATGTCCTTTATTTTTGTTACCACATTTTGGAATAGATCGTTAATAGATTGTTAATTTTTCTAATTTAGAATTCCTAGTAGTGACTCGAAGTCTGAATACATGCCCGGTGTATGGCAATAGACTCACCGCCTGTAACATGGGACTTAAACGTAACTGGTGGATCGTGGGAGTGTAATACACTCCTCTGCCGATGTAAATTTTTTGAATGTCATAAAATATGCAAATGTACAGTTGATATTTAAATATTTTTTTTGTGAATTATATTTAAGGTTGGATTAATATTAACACATTTTATGTACCTTAATGAATTGCATGTGGCATATATACAACTTACGAGCTCAGTGGCATCCTATTAGAGACGCCTATGTCCAGCAGTGGATGGACACAGTCTGATGGTGATGATACATACAACAAACAAATTTTATCAGTATTTTATATTTAGATGTACAGGTGAAGTGTGAAATTCAATTAGTTTAAAAATTTACTTTTTGGTTCTCATGTCGCAACATTGTGACAAATTTTAGGTAAAAATTAAGTCAGATCTATTCACGTTAGGTAATTTGTTTGTCAATTTTCTATTTTCACATTAAAGAAAATATATTTCAAACACTCTTAATAGTTAAGTACCAGTGAAAGAGTTTTAAATATTTCCAAGAGAAGTTTTGTAGACTATTCATATATCAAGTCAACGTGTGTTTTCAGGCGAAAAATTTTTAAAATTCCAAAATTTGACACTCGTCTTTTAGACAAACAAATCATCCGAAAGCACATATCATTTTGTCATTCAAAATTTGCATTTACTTTTAGTTCAACCTATTCATTAATGTTGTATCTAATAAATGAGCATAAAACTGTTAGAAGATTTTATAACGGTACTGACATGACCTTTGTGTAAATTTTTGTCTAAAGAATATTTTTCAATTAAACTTATAAATATTTTACGCAGGTATCTTGTTTTTTTCCTACGTGTTAAATTATGCGAGATTAGCTCAGCTCAGAAAAAAAATTAAAAATAGATTCATGATTTAGAAGTAAAGTGTTAGAGTATGACGGAACTATCATTGATTGATAGAGGACTTTCTAGAGAAAGGTTTAGACAAAAAACTTTAAGGGGACTGATCAGCTATGTAGATAAATTAATTTTTATAAGTAGACAATGTAAACAACATCGAAACCTATTGTCAGTATTATATCAATAAGAAAATTCTTTCTGTCTCATTCACATGTTTAAGTAACACTCGATACTTTTTTGCATCAATTCCTATCCGTTTTTGATCCTTCAGATCCATCCCGATTTCAGATCGTCTCAGTTTTAAGGTCTGCTACTGATTATAACAAATTATCATTGGAACCATCGCACAAACAAAGAGCTTGAAAACAAACGAGCGGGCGGTTTCGTCAAACAAAACACGTACAGCAGTCCGTGATAACCATCTCCTCTAATGGAAAGCACTGGCTAGTTCTGATTGCGACCCCACTAACAGTCTTAAAGTTGAGGAACCCTACCCACACACGTATACAACACCCTACTCAACCCACTAAGGAAAGGAAGAAGATATAAACTCTGCCAATATAAAATGACCCACCCTGCCCCTCGCTCGCCGAGCGATAAACGAAGCGCGAACCATCGCGCAATGAATGCCCGAAGCTCTTCAGCAACTGGCCGTTAAACTGCGGGGAACAGGGTGGCGAGTCAAGGAACGAAAGAAGAAACACAGCCACCCTCGACCGCAACGAAAACCGGACAGTCCGCCCCGTAAGAAGCGAGCCTTAAAGTGTGGAGACTGTATTATCGATCGCCCCTACCCACTTCTTAATGCCCACTTTGTAGGATGCCCATTAATTATGTCGGACACCGTGAAATGGAACCTTTCGACGATTGGGACGCCGCTGCCCATTGAAATTTGAAAATGGTTTTAAGGAAATTAGTTTGTTGTGCAATGTTTAATTGAGCGTTTGTATGGCTGTTTCGCTTTGAAATAAAATTTATTTATAGATCTCGATATGTTTGTAAACATCTATAGTAAGTAGGTACATATGTCGGTTTAGTTGCGATTCTACCAATGTTGGGTTTATGTGGGTGGTTATAAACATGGCCGGCAGATTTGGTTATATTTCTGTTTGATACTGATGCTCCATTTTCGTGTGTTTTTTATTTTGATTTTTTAATTACTGATGTTTTTGTTATAATATGCCAGTGCTTTTGATATTCTGAGTCCTTATGTAAGGCGAAAAGATTTTATTTCCGCCGGGAGGTAAAGCGCTGCGTAAATTATAGCGCAAATTATGCTTAACGTTAACAATAAATTACACTGTGATTGTTACAAATAAATAACTGTGCAATAACAAGGAATAACTTTGCTAAAAGGCTTTATAAAATTTGTTAAAGTAACTCTTTATTTTAGAGTATTTTTCGGTTTAACTTACTTATATAAAGTATTTCTTGTACTATTCCAATGGGTATGGAAAGTGAATAATAATTTTCATACGGTCATTTGTTTCAATTTAAAATTACATACATTAGTTCATTGTATAGAAGAATAAATCTAATTATAAGTGTCTGGACAATGCTAGACAACTTACTAGAATGCGAATGAAACCAAATTTAGTTCATATAAATATCATCGCCATTTTGATTTTGCGTTGAATTGAATTAACTTTATATAGATATACCTACATATAAAATGAAAACTTAAAAAAGAATAAGTCCGATGGATTTGTTCAGTGAGTTTTATTAAAAGGGAATTTTTGAAATATTTTAGAAATTTTAA
Organism: Parelbella ahira ahira; assembly: GCA_018244795.1. Taxonomy (NCBI): domain Eukaryota; kingdom Metazoa; phylum Arthropoda; class Insecta; order Lepidoptera; family Hesperiidae; genus Parelbella; species Parelbella ahira. Next base: position 17,405 of record DWME01001251.1, read on the forward strand.
TTTTAAATCCTATAATCCCCGAAGAGGTAGGCAGAGGAATGTAGTAGGTAAATTCCCTCGTTTCACCAGTTACGTATAAGCCCCATGGTAGTGAGAAAATCTTAATTTTGATTTTGATTATCACAAATTGTAGGAAACAGTCATATATATTATGTATCTATATATTATTATGACGTACCGAATATTTGTTACGTCGACGTGTAAAACTATTTATTGACACCGCCCGTAATCAATTCTAAACATGATTACAAAAAATTTGCTTTGAACGAGTCTATAACAGTCGGTGAATTATTTAGAAAATGTTCGAAATTCAAATTCTATTCAAAGTAATAAATTCTATTTCATCAAATTCGATTTCTAAATTCAAATTTATTTCACTGTCTAAATTCATTTAATTTTATTTATTTATTTAAACGTATTAACATTCCAATAATTAGTAATTGTGTGAAATGGACAAATAAATTTCCACTATGAATAAATGTGTGTCAATAAATAAATTTGTAATATAGGCTTATACGATGCCATAGATATAATAAGGGGCTATCAGTGACTCTTCGAGTGGTGATTAAGTTCGTCGGTACACACATTAATCAAGTCGAGGGTAAGACAAGAGCGGGGCGCGGTATAGAGTTACCAGTGGGGTTATTACCGAGTTTTAGGTTGGAAGAAATTAAATTTTGTTATCTACCCGCATAATGATCAACGTGTACCTACCATTAGTGTCATATATAACTGGCACTTTGATATATTTAGCGAATAGTTCATTTTGACGTCTGGATTAATGTGTTAATTATTTCTATGTAAAAGCCATTTTGATAGTAGATTTGTGATGTATAGACATGTTACTCGTTATTCGAAGGTATTACAATGAAATATTTTAGTGTTCTCTATAATGTTTTCTAAGATGCGTAAATTCTACCAACCAGCATTTGATCAGCGTGGCAGACCATGTCTTATCCCTTCTCATTCTTAGCCGAGAACGATATTAATTGATGTATAAAAGTAATGTTTTTAATTATGTAATAATTTAGTGGTATAAGCGTAAAACCTGACACCTTAACACCTTTTATATGTCAATCTTTTGTTTGCAATATTAAAAAGTAGTTTACGCGCCAAATTATCTTTCTAGGCTTTTTATCGATCATCTATTCTTTACATTGACCTTAATCATGTCTAGATTAAATTTCTATTCCATCCAGTACATTATGTTAAATACATGTTCGTCTTTCGATTAGAACTCGAATATCATGTTGGCTTTTTTGAGCCCTAATCTTGAAAGTGAAAGGTTAGTGACCGACTTTAAACTAACCCTTTGTTTGATTACGACATGATGAATCTGAGTGGCTCTGATACTCGTCTTTCTAATAACACGAAAAACAATCTTCCTGTGATGTCATAGATTTGTAATTTCGAAAATTATCGTAATACAACTGGAAATCGAATCAGCAGATGTGCTGTGGTGTGCCCGTCGACCTTGTATTAATTTAACAATTCGGCCCGTAGTGCCAAACCGCAGAAAAAAAGTATTAAATAAAACCTTGTGACAAGACGACATTAGTTTTTAGGTGAGTAGATACTTATAAATTTATATTCAACTACTTTCTACTTAACATCATAAAACCAATCGTTTGTGAACTAGAAAACCGAAAGCGAAGTTGTGAACACAATTCGTAACTTTTTGTTTGAACAGAATTTTGTTCTAATTGTTTAACGTTGTTTTCGAGAAACTCCTCAGACTATGTAAAATTTTCATCGGCGAAATTCGCTTATTATTTTTTCATTTTCTCTATGCTTTGAAAGGTTGTTTAAACGTGTTAAATACGAAGTAATGACTTTCATACTAATAAGTATGTGAAATTTTTAACATTTATATCTCCCATTTGATTAAGTTTTAAATTATATTTTAATTTCCCTTTAATTCATAAGTAAATACGTAATCATAATTAGTTTAAATTTTCGTATTAATAAATTGTCAAACATTAAAAAGCACTAATTAATATTATAAGCCACATTATTAGGTTTTTAATTAATATTTTTTTTTATTGACGTTATCTTTAACATGTTTTCGAATTTAACCTGAAACTATAAATTACTTTGTTAAACACAAGCTTTATAATCAAAAGGTTCTAAATTTGAATTTTGTCCGTTACATTTTTTTAACATTATCCTTCTTAGGGTACTGACAGCGAATTGTTGCCGGTTTAAATTTTTTAAAAATAAACCATTTGAACTACATGATAGTAATGTACGGCAAATAAATATTTTTATACATCAACGTTCATGGTAACTATTTTACTGTTTAACAGGAGAAATAAATATCCTCAGTACATTAGCAACTATACTTACTATATTAAAGACAAGGATACTCAGAATTGGGCGGCGGGGGCGGGCGGCAAGACACTCGATCAATACGAACCCGACTTTCAAACTGCTTTCACCCTCATGAAAGTGGCCCGGACGCTGCCCGAGTAGACCACAGATGATATATAACGAGCTGATGTTACCTCTAAAGAACTAAAACCTGCTTGATTTTTTCCCATCTTCTCATCAATTTTTAAATCACTAACAATTTGGTATCTTCTGACTTTGAGTAGTGCATCTAATGTTGATAATTATAAAGCTGATATTACCAGTTAATCACATCACTTGATTTTTAACACACTTTCACAACACTTTTGGGTAGTTTGTCAATAAAAAATCTTTTGTAATCAGTGTGTTCAATCGAATTCCTTATCAATATTAACGTTCTTTTTTCAAATTTGTTGCCGATTAGTAACTTATTCTGCTTTCCGATTCTCCCCGTCTATGACATTTTAAATTATGATAGATTTTCAACTTTGCAACATCTTGCAATCTTTCTGTTTTAAATGATAAATGCCGTAAGATAAATGCAGTCCAACTCTACATGTTGCTGGTAATATGGAGCAAATATTTGCGGTTTATTGTGCTTTTTGTTATTGTCTTAAATTCCGTTATCTTTGTCTGTCTATTTATCCAGTACGGTAGTAGAACCAGGTCTGGGTGCGGTTTCAACAGCAAGTTTATAAGGTAAAAGGTGCATTGTTATTTTATAATTTCTAGTCGAAAGAACACCACGTTTCGCCACTTCACCACAGCATCTGAAACGAAAAACTAACATAAGAATCTGTTGGTAGAATTCCAATAATATTCGTTGATGTCAATTCCTTAATAAATGTCATATAACATATGAGTTAAATACGTTATATAAATTATAAGTATATAAATCGTAAGTGAATAAAAATTGTAGGTATAAATATTGAAAAAGCGTATAAAGTCCGTGAGGGCAAGATATGAAGCATTGGTGCCTACTGCCTACGCTGTTGGAGACCTGCGTGAATATATAATAACAATATAATATCAATTTCTTAATATAATATACAGAGCAATGAAAAATTTATTAGTAAAAATGTAACATAGGTTTCGTATCGTTACAGCTTAAAAAATGTACGAAGAAATTTTATCAGCTCTGTGTATATACGCGTACGTCTTCGCTCTAATGTCTTCGCGTTCCGCCCCCAACCCCCAACACTCACCCCGCGCTCTTGTAAGTCTTATGAGCCCCCGCATGTGTTTCAAATTATTTAAAATATAACCACCGTATATCCAATATAAGTTTAGCTTCGTTGTATCTTATCTGTCTACTCAAATGCTAATAAACGAGCTAGCGACGTTCATGCCAGTAAGTAGTGTTCTTTTTAAATGTTACTTTTTAAAATTTAAATTTCCCTTTTGATAAAGTGTTAAACTATATTTAATCGCTCCTATTCGCAAATAACAGATTATAATATGAAGAGTTGAAGGTGGCGTGCTATTGGAGAGGACTATGTCCGACAGTGGACGGAAATAGGGTGATAATGAAGATGATGATGAAATGCCTTCAAGTTCCTACAAAGTTCACAGGAAAGCTGGTTTTTAGTTACGAATTTGTTTGAATGTAACTCTACAGATATAATAGTTCTGATTCATCTAAAGATTTGTCTTCATACACGATTCTAGTGTGTGAGTAGAATTGTTAAAAATAAGTAGTACCTAATAAAAGTTACTGAACACAAAATCAATATTTAGTTTAATTTACTATTATTTTAAGATAAGATGCGTCATTAACATTCTATATTTCATTGTATAAACGTAGCTTCACGCCTGTAATCCCTGAAGGGTTAGACAGAGGAATGTGTGTGTGTAGTGTGTAGGCGAGCTGTTACCTTATATACTCTACGACGTCATTACATTATTAGATCAAGAAATGAAACTCGTAATATCACAGCTTGCTACGAAATTTGAAAAGGATGAATAATAAGAATTAAAAGATAATAAAGACGAGTTATCGTGAGAATGTTTTCAATAACACAAAGATGTAACCATAAATTGGATGCTGGCTTCGTGGGAACTAGCTGCAGAAGGGTTTCGTTGACCTAAGGTCAATATTAGCCCTTCTGTTGTTAATAGAATGTTTAAAACTGGTTGGATTGAGAAAAAACGATGTCGGTGGTACAAAATATTTTTAAATATCAACGCTATATATTGTTTAAAGGTTATTATCGGTAAGATAAGTTTTAAGTGACAAATGTATTATATACGAGTACTTAGAGCGTTATGATAATGACTAACCGGTTAGAACACAGGCTAGTATCACCCGGGGTTCCGTCTAGTAGAAATAATTGTGTTATAAATATGTTTTATAAAACATGTCTATGTGTCCGTAGTTTATAAGCCGCGTGGTAACCATAGCGCAGAAGCCTAGTTTAGGATCAGGGGGTTATGTGTCCACCTGTCTTAATATATTATTGTACATACATACATACATACTTATTTTAACGCCAGGTCCCTTATAAGGTGGCGTAGAGTGCCATATATTATTGCGTTGTATTTAAATTCAGTTGAAAACAATAATTAAATTGGAGAAAGTGATGAATATACACGAAGTAAAGTGATGAATATACACGAAGTTTTTTTATTATACACGAAGTAGGTACATCAGACTTCATCAGAACTGTAAAGATGAAGATATTTGGGGTTCGGTTCTCTCTGCAAACTCTGTAAGAGACCTACCTTGAAATATAATAATAAATAATAATTAATTTACTAGTTTTCTATAATAAATAAAACGAGGTACGTTAGATTTGGACACGACTGGTCGAGTAGCTGACCGCGCGGGTCACGCCGGTTACAACTTTGACCGGTGGGTCATTTTTGTACAGCGAGCTTGAAAGGGTTGAAGATTTAAACTCTGTTTTGTTATTTTGGCATATCGCTCTGTCAGCTGCTATTTGTTATGTTACGATCGATATTTTTTTATGTATCCAATTTTGTTTTTGAGCTGTTTGTAATTAATATGTGCTGTCTTATTTTCTTACTTTCATTCTTTCACTGGTCTGCTCTAGGCTAGTTTGCCGCTCGCTGAAGGCTTATCTCTTGGTCACCAGTTCTTTTTGAGCATTAGTTACAAAATAGAGGCCACTAACCAGTATTTTATAGACTGGGTTCAGTACTTAGAAAAATCAGTCCAAAAATTTATTGTCTAGGAGTATTTTAATTTAAGACATACTCGAATTTAATACGTTAATTAGGACTTCGTCATCATCGTTATCGTCATCGGCCGATCTTAGTCCACTGTTGGACAGACCTTCCCCAATAAACGTCATCGCGCCCTGTCCTCGGCTTGTAATTAGGCCTAATACTTGGCAATTCTCCGAATTATTTATATGGCTGTTCTTAAGTAAGCGTTGTTAGGGGATCTAGATTTTATCAGGATCTAGGTTATCTGTACAGCCAGTGGCGTAGATGTGTTTAGTTTAAATAAGAGAGTTAGTGACTTAGTGGGTGATAAATTTCCAGGCAATTAAGACTTAATCGTTGAGTACGAAGCGTGGCTGGGCGCGGGGCGCGATCGATAGGGGGTAGGCAACCTTTCCGTGAGGGTTTGTTTATATTAGTTGTTATTATTGTAGTATGTACTATATATATAGCTCAGTATATGTTGAGTATTAAAAATCTTGCTAGTGCATTGTTAAATAAATATTACAATCGGCAAGTTAATTGTCATAAGGGAAATGATCAAATATTGGAATATAAAAGTGTTTTCTTCTTTAAATTTTCTAGTTGTGACTTGGAGTCTTTATTTGTGTCCGGTGCACGGCAATAGACTCACCCCCTGTTCCATAGGACGTAAACGTAACTGGTGAAACGTGGGAGTGTACTGCCTACCCTTTCCGGAATTACAGGCGTGATGTTACCTTATTAAAAGTTATCATCAGCCTACCTCCGTCCACTACTGGACATAAGCCTACGAAACGTTTAATATAGTTTCTAACGTATTCACATTAAAATGTTACGGAACCCAGCGCCATAGTTTATACGATCCGGGCCCCGGGCTTTGTAATAAAATCTTTATGAATATTGTTTTGGCGCTACAAAAGATAAGGCGTGCCAAGCCGCGCGGACTGTAACTCTTCGGGTTCGCTTCATTGCGTCGAGAACTGGATGTAGCTATGTAAGAAGCAGTGTTGAGGCTCTAACGCATAATATTACGCTATTTGTAATTATAAATAAAGTGTTCATTTTATAATATTAAGCAGGGATCTGGGGATATCTTTACTCGTATCTGATATCTTACCACCTATTCCATGGGACTTAAACGTAACTGGTGAAACGTGTAAGTGTACTACATTCCTTTGCCTACCCCTTCGGGGATTACGTCACGTTCGGGCGTGATGTTACCGATCTCATTGTGTTCTGACTGACGGAGGAGTTAGAAGTCTCCGAAAGCGGCGTGCATGTATGAGATTGATGAATGTGGAAGAAGCACGCCAGGAATTCAAGGTTAGGGATATTTGGCACTCCGTGCTCTTTGTCTAACCCGAAGGGACTTATTATGATGATATAATATATGTATGTATGTATCTCATATCAAAGTTAGCTTGAAAAGAGCTTTTTTTGTAAGATATTTTTGTTTTTTGTTGTGTTTTAGTGTGCAATAGGTTGTATTGTTTTTTAAAATAGACTGTTATATGATAATTAAGCGACCGATGTTATAAATAAACATACATACGTTATAAATAAACACTCATATAAATGTTTTTTACAACTCATCACGCAAATATTTGTACCGGTTGGGAATCGAATCCATGACTCCCGACGTCGTAGATTGCCGAAACATTTGACCTATGGGCCAGCTTAAATGTATTTATATTAATGATAGCTAAGATAAATACTACAGTTTTGATACGAGGGTAAGTTTTATAGGTACGGAGTAGCCTTAACGACCCAAATTTAATAGCCACACTAAAACAATACCGAGCAAGTGCGTTCAGTTGGAAAAGCAGATTTATATTACGACTGAACTAAGATCATAAAAGTATACCACACAGACCCGTATATTAATATCTAACCATTTATCATAGCCACCCTCCACCCCCGTCTTTTGTGTAAGAAACGCCCGCAACGCACACCAAACAAGTTCCAACAGCGAAAACTGCGAAACCGTTCGCGGCGACCGCGCTACTTGTCCGCCGCTGTTCTTAACTCGCTCGTTCGGCGATGGCTGGACGAAAATTAGAAAATTTAACCGCCAGTTTAAAATGGACCCTAACACTAAGCTATAAGGTCGAGTTCAGCACAACAGTGACCAGCGATAGTGGTTCATAACCTCAAAGGGAATTGTGCTGTGTCCATATATAGATTAGGCTCGTTTTCAAGCGTGCGCGTAGCCAGCAGTTTCCCGGAAGGGTACAGTCGTAAGGAAGTTCGACGATTATGTTTAGTCAGCACTGGGTGTGTAATGGAAAGGAAGTAGGAATCGGGGCCTGTAAGATGCGGTCGTATAAGGCGGCCATTCGTGTTCTACGCCACCCCAGAGGGGGTCGGCCGGGGGTGGGACGATTTGTTTGTTTCTAAGGTCCCCAGCTGCGGGTTGGATTTAAATTTCGCACTCGGAACGCTCTTTGTCCGTAATGTCCTTCGGTTGCTTGACGAGGTGCCTCTTTATAACTTTAATTGAAGTGCTCGGTAAATTGTTTTGAATTTACAGGCGTCGGCTTACGCGAATTTTCGGGCCACGAGTATGTGTTCGGACAAAAGGTGTCTCCTCAAATAAATTCGAAAATTTTCCTAGCATTAACGTAAATGAGATAAAAGTATAGAAAACATTTATTACGTAAGCGCTATACAAGTATGTCACATACATACGTGTAGCTTGAGGCTTGGATTGACAGGATATCACTCTTTTTCACTGAAGTAGATAGGTATAAACATTCATCATCTAAGTCGCTGTTGGGCACGAATCTTCTTTAATGTTCCCGGTAATGTTCTCAGTGCTGACACTCTTAATTCAGTCCGTAGTGTGCCACAATATGCAACTGCAGATGTCTGCAGACTTCACACCCATTAAAGAAAGTGATGTAGAATTTCAGTGTTTAGATCGCTTCACGATGTTTTACTTCGCTGTTGTATAAAGTGATATTTTAATCTTAAAAACGCATGTGAAGACAAAACGTGC
>DWME01001252.1:0-25917 GCA_018244795.1 Parelbella ahira ahira
GGGCGTTAGTTTTTGTCGTGACTTTTTCGTGAAGATTTTCATGTTGGAGTAGGCGAAGCGTGAAATGGCGATATATCATGAGGATTGCAGGATGGTGTGTGTGTGGCAAATGTTTGGGCCAATGTTTGTAACAAATTATTGCAACAAAATCGACACTACGGTCATAGAATTATATGTTTTTGTAGGTGTAATTTTATAATGAAGTCGTCACTTTTATAAGACGGTACAACGATATATCTATATACCTACCCCTTCGGGGATTACAGGCGTGATGATACGTCTGTTAAAAAAAAGAGAATTCTTGTATATTAAGCAAATAATAATGATATATCCCGGTGGGATGACGATGTGTGAAAGGCTGCAGGCAGATGCTGGATGCGACAATCCGAGGACAGGACGCGATGGCGCTCATTGGGGGAGGCCTATGTCCAGCAGTGGACTGAGATAGGCTGATGATGATGTAGAACGTAATTTTTAAAAATTTTAATGTCCATATGATTGTTTGAGGCGATTTTTCATCAAAAAGCAGAAAGCATGGCAGAAGATTTTTATTTATCTAAAACATTACATTTGCTAATTACGGTTATACATCAGTTTTATAGGCACGCAACACTGCCGTTTGCCGCGAACAAACTTATAAAACATACTCGCGATACGAGCGTGGAGCATCCGGGTGTTTACTGAGGATTCAAGTACACGTCCCACTACGAACTGGTAAGCGATAAACTATGTTGCAAAGATATCAATGCAAGTTTTGTAGGCATCGATGTTAACGTTTTTTAATGTAGAAATAGGCTCGCTTTTGGCCACAATCCCACCTGATGGAAAGTGAGACGTAGCGCGGCCTAGCCTAGCGTACTTTTCATTTATGTCAGTACTGAGAAGTCTTCTGGTTACCCCGTATTCCTATACGGGGTAACCAGATCCGGGGTACATATCAATTTTTTTGTCTACGAAGATAAAACACACGAGTATATATTTGAGTTGCGTGTACCTTTGAAATGTACCTATGCCCTCCGGCCCGGTGGGATGACGATCTGCGAGAGGCTGCAGGCAGATGCTGGATGCGACGAGCCGAGGGCAGGGCGCAATGGCACTTGTTGGGGGAGGCCTATGTCCAGCAGTGGACTGAGATAGGCCGATGATGATGATGATAATCATGTATCTATGAAAACAGCTTTGTACTGAGTATTCATGTCACTTAGGGATGTTAAAACTTACAGTACAGTCTTAGATGTGATTAATTTTCACTTTAGTAATATAATAATGTTTTAGAGCTGACATATCTGAGTAACTTGCGCAACATTTTATGTTCTATCGTATTCATATATCTGTGTGTTCGCGTGTCTGTATCCGTATGTGCGTAGATATTTATATATATAAAAAAGTTTCCAAGAACCCTCTGATAACAATGTGTTTTTTTTGAACATTTCTATCAAATTATGTTTTGGATAATGACAAAAAATGATAAAAAACGAAGCGCGTTCAATGACAAAAATTAATTCACATATACTCAGTCAACTGTAAAAAGCAATTAGTTAAGACTCAAAGGACATGTGAGCGATCAAAGTGTTCATAATTAAAGGACGATTCAGATGTGCCAAATATATATTAAACATTTATTCGTTGACGGGAGATTTTTGAAATATTTCATTCATTTGCTTACATTAAGCCGTTTTAATTATACCGTATTCATATTCAGGGAAAGAACTCATATTTACAGATGTGGGTATGAATAATTACATTCATTTTTACATTTATCTTTTAAATATAATTTACATTTAACTTTTAAATATAATGAGCATATTAGTACATTATGGTTTATATTAGATATATTAATAAAACCACTCAGTGTATGACAATATACTCACCGCCACGGGACTTAAACTTAATTGGTGAAACGTGGCAGTGTACAACACTCCTCTGCCTACCACTTCGGTAATTATAGGCGTGATGTTGCGTATCAATTAAAACGCAATCCTTTTCATTATATTTAAGCTAATTCTATCGCTTGTAGCTTATCGCTTCGCATCAAACAATCGCCTTTCGGTCGCTGGAAACTACAACTGTTCCATACAAGTCTGTTTGTTCTAGATGAGAATGATGGAAGTTTTCCGTGAGTGTAGAAAAAATCCTCATTACCCGGTAACTCAGTAAGCATGTGGGTTATTTGTGCTACGAGACCGTAGCGCAGCGTGGCTCTGTGGCTTAGAAGATAAATACAATATGGTATTTGGATATGAGTAGTAAGGAATAGAAGGTAAATATAATATGCAAAACTAAATAGACGAGATTAAAATATTTGAATAGTTTCATTTTATTTGACAGCCTCGTTGGTCGCGGACTAAGTCCCTGTTAAAAATAAAAAAAGCAAATATAAAAAAATATTCAATTATTTTTGGATTAACATGCCTACATACATTTTAAATTATTATGATAAAAACTTGTATATATAACAATATTTCAAAAAAGAAATAATATTAACTAGACTGCATCGTTGGTTGAGTGGTTGCAAGCGCGACTACCAATCGGGAGGTCCTCAGTTCAAATACCGGGTCGGTTACTATTAGATTTTTCTAATTTTGGATTTCTAGTAGTTACTCGGAGTCTGGATCTGTGCCCGGTGTATGGCAATAGGCTCGCCATCTATTCCGTAACACGGAACTGGTGAAACGTGGTAGTGCACTACACTCCTCCGCCTACCCCTTCGGGGATTACAGGCTTGATGTTACTCTTTTTTAATATTAAACATTTATTTGTAAAAAAACATACCATAAATTGAGATATGAAAAATTAAATGCATGTTCGTTGGTAGTGCATCGTATAATACGTTGAGTGGCGCCCTCTAGTGTCGTAAATGCAACGATGGCAGCGCATGAAACGCTAACTGGAGCGCGTATTTTTAATTAATAGCGAACGTTACATTCCGTCTTCGCACCACGCGATGTCCTCGTGTCACATGAAATATTAGTTTCGAAGATTCGAAAGTTTGAGTATCGATCTGTTGATGGACCACATACGTCACATTGTGGATAATTATAGGAAGTCTTGGGTTAATTTGTCTATCCTGGCAAAAATCGGTTATTTGCGCTCTCGTTAGTGCAAAGATTAGAAGACCACTGGAATGAATTATTTAAATATTAAGGCACTTTACAAGTGGTATTGGTTGGCTCAGTATAGTGTAATTTTAGTTTAATTTTGTAATGTAATTTTCACACATAATTTCAATTCCAATTTTAATGTGTCGTATTACTAACATAGGATAGATTTAATTGCTAACATACAATATGGACAATACCTGGTCCGAAATAATGATTATTATTATTATTAAATATAACATTACGATTTATAAATATCAATATAAAACTAGTATTAAACTCTATGACAATATTCCTTACGAGTATTAGACGAAAACCCAATTCGGTAACTATCTACGGGCTAACTGGATTCAGCACCAAATCTACCCTAGATTTTAACAGCGATAATCCTTGTTACAGTCGATACTACAAACCAATTATCGATGGCCAATAACTTCTGATTGTTGTACATTACAATGTAGAGGCTGACCGGTTACTAGCGACTATATTAATTAGAGTTCAGGATAGTTTCTGATATGCTTTAAAATTGGTGGTAATTGTAGAGTTGCAATGTAGAGTTCGTAATAGATGTCTTAACGATTTGTAGAGTTTAAGATTGTCGATAAAATTATACATATTAATACATGTTTGTATGTAATAATCGACCCATTTGTCATTCCACTTTTGGAATATCGGTCTTCTCTCATATTGAGAGGGCTACGGCCGAAGTCTGCCACCATGGCCAAGTGCGGGTTGGCAGACTTCACACACATTAGAATTTTTTTGTTTTATAAATTCTAAGGTGTACAGGTTTCCTCACGATGTTTTCATTCACCGTTAGCAAGTGATATTTAAACTTAAAACGCACTTTTATAAAGATGTGCGCGCCATGGATTTGAACCCAGCACCCCAGGAGTGAGAGGCTGAATTCTTAACCACTAGGCTATCACTGCTTATATTGTTATTGTTTGCATTTAATATAACATAAGTATATGTACTTACATATATTACACATATGTATACTTATACATTAACTTGTTATACTTTTGTATGGTTGAACGATATGCTTATAACAAAAGCGTAATCTCGTCGTGTTTATTATGAAGTTTAATATTTGGCATCAAATTTTTATAGGTTTTTAATTTTAATTTTTTAAACTTTAAACAGATCGCGTTGTCTTTACAATTAAGTTTAGAACCATTTGTTATTTTATATTGTTGTTTTTAATTTTTCGTTATCGTTCTCAATTTAAAATCAGTAATGGCTGAATTTTAACAAACGGTGAGTCTAGTATCTTAGAATTTAACCTCCAATTCTGGGGTCGTGATAAAAAGTGTGCGTATTAACATAAAATACCACTTGCTGTATCGATGAAAGAAAACGTGAGGAAACATCATACTATGATGTGTGACCTTAACGCTTTTCATTTTAAAAAGTGACCTACGTTTAGCAATGCAACGCCAAAAAGTTGATAATGGTGATCTTGACGATGATGTTTTCAGTCAAAATCTCTTTTGAATCTAATTTATTATGGTATTATTTTGCTATAAGGAGATTAATTTGTTTACCGTTTTTCAATTACTCTTTGCACTGTTACTAAAATCATATGTTCATATAATTTTTGTCTCCTGATATTAGTGGACATGTGAAATCAAAGCATCATTATGGTATTCATCTGCATAAGGACAAAAGCTAATGAAAAGTAAATTACAAAGTCATCCACCTTTACGTTTTCACCTCATCGTTGCCAAGTACTAGTACAACTATACCTATTAACGTTAGAAAGTCTAATAGAAATTCTATGAATATAAAAAGAAACGCTAACCCAGTCGGTAGAAACTTTATACTGTTTAGTTAACTAATTGGCTGTCTTTCTGAATTATTAAATACCAGTAAGGTTTTTCTTTATGCAGTTATATTGAAATATAATGATTCGAAATAGAAGTACTTCCTTTATTGAATACAACTAGCTACTTACGACTTTATAGCTATTTCATGCTGTTTTTTTTCTTTAACAGGATCCATTTTTATTGATTGCTGATGAGGCCAGTCTTTTGTTCATTCTTGCAATTCCTGTCTTCAAATATGTATTAGCTGGCTTGAAACAAATTTAAATTCATCATACACAATTATTATCAAGTTATATTTGATGATACTATAAATTCCTATTAATTTCTCTAGTAATGTTTACGTGTCACGATACTGTACACATTGGACTGAAGTTGAATAAACTAATCTGAATTGTAAAGTTAAGAATAGATGCGTAATAGGTGCCAATGGAAAGCAAACATAGCAGTTCAAATGTTTCTACTTATTGTTAGAGGCATAAACAAACATCAAAAATCATAGCGCCGCTACACCCACACCCACATATTTTTGAAATATGGCTAGTATTGGAAATGCAAATACCGATGTATCAGGTTCGCGTATTTGAAGGACACATCTAGTAATCCCAATTGTAATTCTTAGACGACAGTCAATATATAACCTCGACAACATGTTGGACTATCTAAAAAGATCTCAGATGCTTATTCAATAGCGGTTCCTATTCCATGAAATCAGAAACGGATTAGCTTAATTAAGAAAACTTTCATAATTCCTAGAGTGCCAATAACTACGCGTAGGTGCGAGATACTAATAAGACACACCCAAATGAAGAAATATCACGCAATACGAACAACAATGGCGTCATACTGTACCCGGCTTTCTGTTCCAGTCAGCATAAATAACATTGGAATATTAAATCAGATTCAATGAAACAGCTGCCTACTATCTGTGTAGCATAATCCAATGGATATTTGAATATTTGCATGGGATTCTATAAACTACTGTAGCCGTATCGTAACCGTGTTGACGCGCTATTCAATAAGGTGTCTATTGACCGAGCTATTGGTTCCAATACAGCGATGTAAAGGCCTTTAAAGTTTATTTGGTATGACTACAATCGTTTGAAATTGAGAGTGTACTATTATTTGAAATGAAATTTTATATTGCGCGATAGCAGGTTGGTGATGGCATGATTTTGGTCAAATTTTTCTATTAACAAATATGTTGAGTATTGTAACCATTATCATTTGTCTCTATTGCCACAAATGTCTATGACTGGATTTAAGTGATCTCCACATATCGCCACAACTCGCAGTTTTCCTTTATTTAGATCTACCAATACTCCGACCTATGACCAGAACTGCCTTTCACTTAGTGGTCGGTGTGGCTACCCTTTGCAATTCGATGCGTCGTCATACTATAAAAATATTTATGTCAACATCCATGTCCATGTTTACGAGTATGCCCATGCTTATAGTTACGTCTATATCCATGTCTATGTCTATGTCTAGGTCCATGTCTATATGTCTTTAATTCCCATGATCTCTACTGTATTACCGATTTCATTTAAATATCGTAATTCGATATCGGTTAATTCCGGGCCGTATCAGTGCGACCGGAATTCGGGTCCTTTAGAGTTTCCGCTTTCAAAGGTTAAACGATGATTTGGCTCACCACAGAATTGTAACAACATTTTCCTTGTACATTTTAGAATTAAGAATGCGCTCTAGATTTCCAACAGCTACCTAATTATGTGCAATGGCGTAACATAATTAATGCCTCATAAACACAATTTTCACCCCAACACGCACCCGGATCACACAAACGCTTGGATGACACAAATATTTGCTTTCGCTGTTAATCGAACCCTAACGGTATTAGCACATTAGCGGTATGAATACAACCACGCTTGCTATATTGCCTCCTTTTTACCGGACCTATTCCACAACCATATTAGGGAGGTAATTACAAAATGAGTTGTATAAGCATTAGTATTTCAATTAAATAATGACACTTTTCTACTATAACTGGTTTTTATTTCAGCCTCCCAGGCTCCGATAGTCCCGGACACATGTCCAGACAGTCACAAAAGGGTAAACAAAAGAGTTCTTCACACAATTGTATAGCCACCTTTTAAGACAAAATATCACTTACCGTAATATTGAAGGAAAACTCCGTGAGGAAACCTGAAAGTTCCCCATAATGTTTACAAAGGCGTATGTATCGTGCCAATCGGGACTTAGCGTGGAAAACTGTGGCCTTAATTCTTGTCATCCTCAGAGGATACCCAAGGTCAATTGAGGAATGATAGAGGGATAACAAGGAATTACCTTGTAGCTTTATATTGAAAGGAGACTCTTATTCCAATAGTGCAGTGTCGCGAGAGATTAGAAAGTTTTATAAACAAATTAATAATTCTTGTGATTAAAACGAATAACATATATAGCGTTGAAATAACTATAAAAATACTATTGTAACCATACCGGCCATATTTCTTATTCCAGGCACGTTTTTATTCGGAATGGACGGGAACCGGTCGCGCGGTATCGCGGCGCCGGCTTTTCATTGCAATTTGTGACCATTGTTGCTGTTGCATTGCTGTGGTCGTACGTGTGTAAATCATCCCTTCTTTCTTTAAAGCCATTTGAATATTGAAACCTTTGTTCTTAAAAAGCGATAAAACAAATATGAGAAATTATACTTATTTTTTATTATTATATGATCATGCTAGGTCCTTTACAGGGTATGCAGAGAGCCAGATATACATTGTATAATATATTATGACCTGCCGTGATTATTCTACATCCATCACTCTTTTTCATACGTGCACGCCCGTTTCGGAGACTTTTAACTTCTAAGAAAATATACACGCACGCACACCCACACACACCCACACACACCCACACACACCCACACACACCCACACACACCCACACACACCCACACACTATCAGCCTGTCATCGTCCACTGCTGGCACAGTGACATAGGCCTCTCCAATGGCACGTCACTGAGCTCGATCTTCTGCTCGTCACTTCACCTAGCTGGAGGGCGTCCTACGCTGCGTTTGCCAAGTTGCGGTCAAAGAAAATATACACCTCATATAAAAAAGTAAACTGCATTATTCATAAAAATAATATTAACAAACACGCCAACAGAACATCATGAGAAAAGTCGTTACCAACACCTACGTATTAACTTACGAATAATTATTTTTGAGTTTTTTTGAAAGACATTTATTAAGTAATGTGATTCAGATATATGTACATATATACTTCGTAATATAGTCTCAGACAGACTTGTCTGAGACTACATTACGAAGTCCCCTAATTTTGAATCTGCTTCGAAAGGAAGTTACATTGATTTTTGGATATAAACGTATGGGAAAGAAACTTAAATCAGTGTAAACAATACTGACTCAACTGATCCTAGAGACTTAAGGGGACGTTGGATACTCCATCGCCATCATTCCTTTCGGTTGACAACTTCATTAAAGTGAAGGGCGAAAATTTAAACAAGCTTGAAGAATAATAATTTAAAATGTTTACTATTTATTTTATCATTGGTAACGTGTTTTTAGTAACGTACTAATTAACACGTGTTATATATACAAATTAAAGTAATGACAATTTATATAACAACCGTTTTAAGAAATAAAAACTATTATTAGACTGAAGCTATTTTGATTACCCTAATCCTCAAAACGTTATGAATTTCCTCAAAGAATAATGGAAAGAAAAGGGGCTCTTATTCACAATAGGAACTAAACGCAACAAAATTTATCTCTGATTGAGTTATCTGGGACGGCAAAGGGAGCCAATTAGTTAACTAGACAGTAAAGACCTTCAGGAATTCTTCATTCGGTCGTTAAACCAAGGAAAGACATTTATAGAGCTCGCCCTTCACATTTCTGTAGCTGAATGAAAATAATGCACAACTCTTTGATGAATAACTTTTAATCCTTCAGCTTATTAATGTAATTGAATAAGAGCATGCATGTTCTTATTAATGTACCCGAATTAATATTAAACTTTATGCTGATTAATTAATTACTCATTACCTTATTAAACATAGTTAGGAAGGAAAGTTAAATGTTTTTGACGTATAATACAACTTAGTTCCCGGTTTGCGGCGCGACTAATTTCTTCAATACGACGGAAGTGTGTAACAGAAAGTAGGGAGAAGCGCGCTCTGTTCATTATAATCCTTTTAATATTGACGCATTAAATGTGAACAAATTAATTACAAGCTGAATACATTTAAAATATTTATCATTTGTTAAACGTAAAAAAATTGTGAATTGTTAAACAAATATTATCCATTATTGCTATCATAATTTTAGGTTTTTATTTATTCAGAGATATATACATGAATAAATACATAGAAGAGAGACCACTAATATATCGTAAATACAAAGAAAATTGAGAATTGAAGCAATAATACATAAAATAAATTACTAATACGTTAGATTACTTACTTAAAAATATTAAAATAGTGTACTACTAAATAACTTTGATACCCAGCTCTAATAACCTCACCACAGGAACAGTAGGAGTGATACTGCAAATTGGAATAAAATTGTATACAAATGCGTCACCACCTTCCCTATAAACTGCAGCCCCAGAACAGCTGATTTACACACCTTCAATATTGAGATTAACTAAATAATTTTATTTTACAAACACGTAAAAAAATTTTCATGCACAGACATTGAAATATTTCTTAAAGTAAAAGATCCGTCTTAACTCGGAAGAAACAAAAGTAGCCCTTCCCTACTGGGAAGTCCAAACTCAACCACACAGTTTAAGTGCGAATTAGTAGAGACACTTATTAGTAGAGATAGATTATTAGCCAAGTCGTCCGACGGAAATCCTTAAACCACCGCAAAGGCTCTGGATAAAGTTTAATGACTTTTATCAACACTTCGGAACACGGAAACGTTTTTAAAACATTTTGCCAATGTGGATCTCTTTTAGACAATTTTAAAACGCAAGTAAATAACCTTTAATATATCAACTGATTCATTTCTTATCATTTCTTAATTATCATCAGCATCAATTCCTTTATGATTCTACACTGGGATGGAGGTTTTCTTACGGAACGAACGGGGTAAGCCCATCATATTGTCCCATAGGCCGCGTACGAATTCATAGAGATCAAGCGGCGTTGAGTATGTTATGAAAAATTCTGTATGCTGGTTTCCTCAGATCGTTTCCGCAGATCAATTTTACGCGGAGAACGCCTGAAAAAGATCGGTACGTACGTGATGAAGGCGATTTTATATCACTGATTTTAAATATTCCTATGAATACTTCAAACACCTATAAATAAAATTCAATTATATTTTATTACCTTACATTATATTATCACAAATATATCCAATGACTATTTCCAGCGGTGCAGTTTCGTTAGCTACGCTAGATAACATCTAACAAATGAGCAAAATCAAAAGAGCACCGGTAACTGGCGAAAAAAAATCTAAAAACCCGGAGGGGTTGATCTTGGACCCTCATTTAGGAGCGGCAGGGGGCTGTATTTTACAAAAATAATAGGTCGCTCGACTTATTCGACTGCTTTATTAAATTGATGGTCTCCGAATTTTTTCGTCGACTCCGCAATTTCTCTTCTTATCTTTATTAATCATTTTGCTTCAATGCCTGCGCCTGGCTGCCGAGATAGAAACTCGCTGCGGGCGTTATGACTGATGAATGCAATTTAATTCATTTTATTAGAAATAACCCGCTTAAGTAAATATTAAGTACTCATCCTTTTTTCAACTTAGACAAGCATGAATCTTTTCGTTGCCAATGCCGTATATCGTTTAGTAGTTTATTTTAGGCGAAATGGTCTGCTTAAAACCATAACAGCAAAATTTTTTCAGCTAGGTGAAGATATTTGGCATCCGTGCTGTCTGCCAACCCCGTGGAGGAACTGACGTGACGATATAATAATAAAAACTTTTGTACATATTTATGTTCTGTCATTGATCAAAAACCCATTGCATCTTATTGGAAGCCTGAAATATATTTCGCAAGAACGCTCCCATGTGAATAATCAGTTATATAGTTATCCTGCAAATAATCCAACTGAATTATCATATATGTGTTATCTTATAGCGCTGCTGCTCTACGTATTTAGACGTAGAGCTTAATTAGAGATTTAATTATCTCATCATTTTGTTTTAGTAATTTTATTTATTTAAATATAATCATCATCATCATCGGCCATTTTACATCTACTATTGGATAAAGGCCCTTCCGATAGTATGTCACTGAGTAACTTAATTTTTTTACAATTTTTTTTGTATGTTTAATTTTTTGAGGAACTTGTTCTATTCACTATGCATTTAGGTACTGTACGAAGAGCGTTACTTACAAAGGTATAAAGAAATTATTCAACAGTCTTTATTCGGGCTTTGCATAAATTATTTTTAATTTGAAACTCTTAATAAACATCAAAGTATCAGAATAAGGAAACCCTTTGATAACTGTAAATCCCGCTCTACTTTAAGTCCATATTGCGTCGCCTCTGTCTCTACTGCGCTCCACAAAGACTTTTTCAAAGAAAGCCTTCATTTTTCAAAGTGAATTTGACTCAATCTTGTTACGGGCGACGACTGTAACGTTAGAGCATAGATTTTCAGATTTCAATATTGTTTCCTTTGGTTAAAATTGGCTGGTATTTTTATTCTTGGTTGCATTTTAATATTACTCTTATATTTAAAAAAAGGTTTTGAAATAATCAAAGTGCTTGCCAACGCACAAAATTGTACGACAGAAAGCTAACAAAAAGCAATTTATTGAGGTCTCAAATTTAGACTTGGATCTCAGTCCGCGGCTGAAAAAGCTGGCTTTAATTACTCCATGCACTATTGCGCAAATCCAATTCGGATTAAAGATACGTGCCAGTGAATATCGGCATTATCATCAATCACTTTATTATTTCATTGTTGGACACGGATCGGCTTTCAAAACGGAGTGAGCACGACATCTATCTACTGTAGCCACCAGTGCGGATTTAAAGTGTTCACGCCTCCTTAGAGAACATTCTGGATTCCAATGCGTGTAGGTCACCCTGCGAGTTTTCGTTTCACTAGCTCAGTAAACGATATTTAAAGTTAAGAACGCGGAGTATTTTATGAAATCAATGGTACGTAGTTGGTTTTAAAATCCAGAATCGAATAAAACCGAGAACGCAGAGGGTTAAAAATTGATTCGGGAGGCTATCACTGCACTTTTATTAGTGAACGGCCGCCAACGTCTGGTTATAAAAACTAAACTGATCATGCAATAAGTTTTTCGTATCACAGATTAACCGATTAGACCAACACGGCAAACAATTCTGATTAACCTGCGAACTACCAATAGCACGCTTCCGCACTCACATCGCTCCGCGCAGTCGGATCACGAATTTCAGGTCGTTTGCGAACTAAAACTCGTAACTTCTACTAGCACTTCAACTGAGCTACTAACTCACAAAATTGCACCAAATAAGCAAACATTTCAGTAACTACCTGTTTATTTAACATAGACCGTGCTAAACTGTTGTGCTGAAAAGTTATGGTGGTCTATGATCTGAACATATCTCATATTCACTCAAACTAACCTAAGTGACACAACCGACGATTTTATCTATTAAAAGTTGCTAATGCAGCATTTATAATCACCAGTATAATCTTTCTGCAAGCTTCACACATGTATACATCGACAACATAAGAAAAAAACAAGATTATTTTTATATTTCGTGCATTTATTGTTCAAGATCTTCTGAGTATCTAGGTACACGATTAAATTATGTACAGGTTTCACTCATGTATGTTTTTTTGGGATAACCCGGTTAGTTTTAGGCCTAACCGAGATCCTTGTGCATGACCTCCCGCCAACTGTAGCGAGGTCACGACGGAGACTATCACCCAAAAAACGTACTTGCATGAATCCGGTGCATATATATTTTAATGCTGTTTCACTTTGTTGTAAATATTTTAAACTAACTTATTTTTTAAAAATCCGTATGTGATATTTTTAATCAATATTGATTATATAAAAATTATGGCAATAGGCTCACCTCCCTATTCTATGGTGGGACGTACATAGATATAACATAACTGACGAATCGTGACGCGTAGAACACTCCTCTGCCTACCGCATCGAGAATATACTGGCGAAATGTTCTGTTATTGTATAATAAGTATTTTTATTTGGAAATACGTTTAATATTTTAATTCAAAATAAAAAAATGGGTTTAAATATATTATACGTACCTATAAATGAAAGAAACCTATTTATATTTTAATATGATAAGCTCTTGTTTGTCTACTGCTTCATATCTCACCTATACCCCTTTTGTTTCTTGACCTACAATTATGATTTTTCATTCCACATTCCACCTTAACATCATTCCACTGTTGGCACACTGGTCTCCCCGTAGAATGAGAGAATTAAGGAATAAATACTACTGCTTTAACACTGAAAAAACCTACCATTATTGATCAATAAAAACAAAATGTACTCTATATATAAAACGATATTTATCTCGTACATTGTACAAACAGCACATTGAAAAACGGGCTTCTTTACAAATAACGACAATTACATCAAAGATAACAACTTTAATGAAAATCCAATTAAGCTGGTCATTTAAGTTGATAATAGAAACAATAATAAAGGACTGCCTGTAATGAAATACATATATGGAACGTCTCAAACTAGATTCCAATATGTAACGTTTACATGAGAATGCCAATGACAAGTAACAAATATCTCATTATATTTCTCCACTAATGTTCCTACTTCCTGAAAAAGGGAGTATCTGCTAACGAGCAGCCAACTCTAAATCAGCACGATTTATGTAATAAAACAGTGACTACGCCCGCGCCGCCCGAATCTCGATAGTATCCTAGATATTTATCTCCAAAGAATATAAAATTGAAATGAAGCGCCCGTTAGATTCTATCACTTCATAACTCCGGAGATATTAATAAAGAGTATTTTAGATGGCCATTGGACATTAAAATATTTCATTGCTCCGAAATGATTTCATCTCGCTAAGTTATTCAGTACTCATAGAGAAAATTGTAGCTTTTCTTTATTATTTCTTTAACGAAAAGGTAAATAATAATAATATCTTAATAATAATAATCTTGGACGACCTCAGGCACCTATTCCATGGTAATCTAGCGTCGCTGGCGTTATAGTGACCAAACAGCTCACAAAAAATGTGTAATTCCAGAAGATGTACAAACAGTTTTCCACGCAGAGAAAGGACTGATATTCATGTTCGTTGCACAAATATTTATCCTGCGTGGAAGCTGAACCTACTATCATCAGCTCAGCCGTCCAAATCACTAATAGAGGCATACGATTAGTCAAATATGCCGGTCGTCTGTTCACTGAATTCGATATCTGAAAGGATTGAAAGTCTGACAGAGATCATGTTAATAAAATATTGCAGCCGCGAATGTGTTAACTGCTGAGTTGAAATATTCCCTGTTTTAACATTTTCAGTTACCGTACTTTTCAAAATTTATAAGAATGTTTCACCTAGTACTCTCTCTAAGTGTCGGGAACAGCAATGTGCCGGGAATAGCAACGTTTTAAGGGCATGCGACAGTAATTACTGAAGATAAACAGCCGATACTAATAGGACAAAATGTCCTGCAAACTAGGGTATTGTTCAGGAAACTTTTCCGTTAATTATCGTACCGTTGTAATCATCAACAGGTCGATCGCCTACGGCGTAGCTTAACTTGACAAATCACCTGCGGTACGCCTACGCGTGGGAACCACGAGTGTTGCAACAGCATTATATTAATAATATTAATTCTAAACAATAGAGATTCAAAGCTTTACGCCTACGACCCGGAACCTTTGTTTACTTAAGTGTTTGTAGTTCCACCAATCTGGACACAGTTTTGTAATTAATGAGTTCTACCTACAATCGAATTACGCTCAAGTCTAATTTGTTACCAAACAAATTAATACTCGTTGAACTTCGCTTTGTCACTTGTCCATCATTGCCTCCAGATCTGTGTTCTCACTCGTCATTCGCTAATAGAACAATTTTACTCGACTTATTTATATTGTTATCAGTTTCTAAACTTTAATTTATAAATCTCATAATGTACTTCATACAATGTTGTTCATTTTTATATTAAAACGGTGTATCCAGAGTTTGTGATTTCGTTAATGGTAATATTTAGGTCATCCGCAGTATATAATATCCTAATATACCACAAGAAATGGTTATAATATAATAATAATGATCTTTTGATATAAAATTTTATAAGATTTAATAACAATAAATTAATAACGCAGTAGTTAGCTATTGAAATCTCGCTTATTCATAATGTATTACCTACTACATCTAATTACTACTAAGTAACTTTTTCAAGAACCCGAAAACTTATATTTCTACAAATACCTTTTCCTACAGGCATCACTGCAACGAATAAAGCACAAAATTAACATATTATTTTTTCATCGTTTTAAATTTTTCTTACATTTCTAGGCAGAATACAAAACGAAGTAGATAATTCAAAATGGTCAGTTAAACTTAAATTCTGGTTCGCTCAACTCGGGAATGTAATTGAATAATTCCGTTAGGAAATGGAACTGTTAAAGGGCGGACCCTTCGAAGGCATAAAATAACTTGTGAGACGCAAGGAGAGCAAAGATAACGGAAACGAAAGTTTAACTTATTTGGACACTGCTATGACACTTATTAATGTGCGTAACAGAATAAAGAGGCTATGAGGAGGATAATAAATGGTAACTGTCACTGTATTGACAATGCATGCGACGAGAAAAATACATAACTAACAATATATATGGAGACAAACATTACATAGAGAATTGAAGGTATTTTCTATAACATTGTTATAATTGGAAACAATATACTAAAAATAAAGAATTCATATGTAACAGTTAATACATATATTACCTCATAAAGTCATTTTATTTCAGCGACGCTGAAGAATTGAATGCTCAAAGTTTCAAATTCTAACTAGATTCTTTTTGGTTGTGTATGCCTCGTAAAGTAGGTACTTGTCGTTACATTTCAAACATTATTAAGGATTTTGGTAGCGTGGAAAATAAAAGAAGTAAAAAACTTCTATCATTATTCGGAAAACCTAACGGCTTTAAATTTCAAAACGGCTCAAATTTATCACCATTTATGAACACTATCAAAGTTTTTCTTCGTCGTTTCAGGTCTCATCTGAGAATACGAGTTCTGTAGGCCATAGGCTACCATGCTGTCAAAATGTTGCGTAAAACGTCTTTGTGTACAATTGTACAACTTTAAAACTTACCTCGAGATAATTTCCTTCACCGTTATACCAAAACGTGTTATTAAGTTTTTCCAGCTTTTAATAACACATTGGTTGTTAATGCTAAAACTACACTTTTTGGAAAACCGTAACACATTGTAATAATTGCTTACTCAAAGCAACATTTGCATAATTCCGAACACAAACATAATTTGGTCAAATATTATGTGCATAATGCATAAATTTTATAACAACGAATTCTGGATGTTTTGAAACTATGTCATTGTTTTATTATTATTGAACAGAACTTCCACAGCGAGTGCATTAGCTGAGACCAATCGGATGGATAAACCTCTTAACTGACCTCAATTTTTTGCCTGACAAGCCATTCCAAGTTTATGGTGATAATAAACCAGTCTCATATTTATAACGAGTGTTGCGAAGCTCACTTATATAATAACGTTTGTTGTTTAGTATTTTATCACTTTTATATTTGCAAATAACTATATAGTACATTAAAGACGTTAAAGACGTCTTCTAAATAAGGACGTTTGTACATGGCACATGAATGAATGAGAGAACAATTATTTAGGCTGATGATAATGTTGATGATGACTGCAGTGGCAGCATGGCAAAATGGCTGACGTGGGCGTGAGAAGCCTCAACAAAAGATAAAATATAATTTAAGCTGAATAATACCGGCCGACAAATGATAAGTTTAGAATGTCGTTTTCATTTAAGTGTTAAATACAGTGATATTTAACACTCTAATGAAAATAACATTTTTTTTAAATGAACAGACTAATGTCAGTAAAAATTTTGTAAATAAAGTTATTGTAACGGCTTATTCTTATGGAACGCGTTGCAAGTAGGTGTGTGGCTGTTGCAAATAATCTACTTTCTAACGAGAGAAACGCACAATTCAAGAAAAGAGCGCCAAAACTTAATAATTTAATTAATTTTCGTTAGTTACCAAAAATAAAATTGCCATTATATTAATTTTACTCAAAACTTGACGTGATACGATGAAATTAGGTCTAATTACGTAGTCGACACTACAAAATTTGTAGAAAAAATGGATTATATCTTAAACAAGGAAAATCATGTTGGCCGTTGTAATTAAATTAAACGAACTAGATTAAGACTACATTAATAAAGTTAGGGCTTTTAATACGTTAACTAATAAATTTGGTTCCTTTTAAGAATACGATATTAAAAATGAAACGTTCTCCAAGTATTCTTGAAAGTTTTATTTTAGCTAATCTCCCAGCTCTAGACTTATAAATAGTTAAATGGGTGGAAAGAACTCGATAAAGAAATTATCCTTTTAATAATAAAAAAGTTACCCTAATTCAGTTATTATTAAGAAGCAATCATATTTTTCTATTGATATTAATCAATCAAAAAGTTTTTTTTTACTGATAAACAAAAAATAAAGCGTTACTAAAATTTATATTGAATGTTAAATGAATAACTTTAAGTCTAAAATATAAATATTATCATCAGATGTAAGTACGATCACAACAGCCAATCTCAGCATGGACACGGTGGTATAAATCGCTCTATTACGGAAGGTCTATCCAGCAGTGGACTGAAACAAGTTGATGATGATAATTTTGATACACATTAAATATACGTTAGGTCACGTTGATGTTTAGTATATACTCGTACATATGTGTTTAGCATTCTTTAGATGTACAATTTTAGAATATTTTCTCAGTACACCTTATTTTCTCATTCTCTGTCTGTTGAAATATAATTACAAGAGGTAAAATAATTCTCACAGAATGCATCTTTCATAAAGAGGAAAACAGAACATGCACACCTTTGTATGCAACAGAAAGACGCACAGTATTGTAAAAATAACGTACACAATTCTTAGAGATGCTAAGATATTTACATATGTCTGATCTGTAGTAAAAGTTGGATGCACATATATGACAGTAAATTATAGTTAACAACAGATATTTTATGTGTGTTTTCTACACTTTGGTTGCATAGCTAGAAAATTATCTACAATGAAACTTTCTAGCACTGAGTAAGAAACATAACATATTACAACACATTACACGACGAACGAAACTCTACCAAAAGTAACGTAGTTGTGGAATTCTAAACAAAGCCTGGCCACAAAAGCCTACTTCAGGTGCACTCTACTATTCTGCACTTAAACAGGAAGTAACTTGACATTAATCACAATAGGTGGCAAGCCTCACCCCCGGTAGCCCGAAACCAATTCACCTCAACTTCCAACGGAAGTGCGCCCAGGGTTTGTATGAACTACCCAACTTTGGAATTAAATTTCAATTATCGAAGGAACTGGCCCTGATTGTTGACATATATTAAAAACATGTGAAAACTATTACATTTTGGCATTATACTCGTACCTATCGATTAATATATTTTAGTACAAATACGAGTATATGTCACGGAGTAGCTGAAGGCTTATTAACAGAAATGATATCTAACATTTAATAGCTAAAGTTATACGGTTGTACAACCTATGCTTCATTTCATATTTCTTATTACTATTATTATTTAATCACAGCAAGTCCCTTGAGGAGTATAATTGTTTCGTTTTAAAAGAATTTGAATTCTCCGCCTCGACCCTACTGCTGTCGGTCGGTTCTTACGAAGAAAAGGTTAATTAATCGTGGTAGCAGATGTTCGTTAGGATTTTGCTTCATTACTTAAATCAATATTTGTGATTAAACCTACAATAATAAAATACTAATTATACACAACTTACATTATTAAAACCACAGACTGATTATTGGGGTACTCCAAAATACATTCAATTGACCTTTGAAAAATAATATTACTTGATATGTTCCTAAAGTTCGCTACAATAAACTGTGTCTAATTAGGGAATTTATAAAATTATACAATTATGCTTGCTGTATGTTTGAAAAGCTAGTCACATTACGGTTTAATATAGTAGGTAGGTATCCTGGTTTTTTCGGGGTCCAGAAGTTCGTGTAATCTTGGCAACAGTATCATTAAGAAATAATGTAAAATTGTAGAAACTGTCTCCAATAAGACCTCGGTACGCGTACATGGCGTAATTTGCAATACCAAAATCAATAAAGTTTAAGACGGATGTGGGCCTCATAGAACCTCTCAAGGCGTGCTTGTTTGAGCCCTGATCCTCATTATGGGGCTCTCAGGTTTTCCGCTCCCTGCACCCCGATCCAAGTTTAATTGACTTTTTGTGCCAATTCCGCGAGATTTGTTGCTGTACTTAGGAAACAAATCTAACTTGTCTTAATTTAGAAGGAACAGATGTAAACTTACCTTTATATTACCAAGGTAATTTTTCGAGGATAATTTAAATATTTGCAAACATATTTAAATATGTTATGAATATTAACATACTGCCTTGTGTGGCACTTATTTTTGACTCTGTTAACTAATAATGTACATACGTTGGGCAATAGCTATATGTCGATTCGCAAATATATAAAAATTTAATTGAATCGTGATCGCCACCAACCCTTTTTCAATATATTGCACCTGTTGGACACGGATCTCCAAGATGTGAGAAAGGTTAAGGCCATAGGCTGCCACGCTGGCTAAGTAAAATTTAAATAACAGACTTCACACACCTTAGAGAACATAATGTAAAACATCCCAGTGTCTAGATTTACTTCCGATATTTTCTTTTACTGTAACAACAACTAATGCTGCTTACTTAATCTTAAAACTTACCCTATTCCAGTTATGAAATAATGTATGTTACTACTTTGTTCTATATTTAAAGTATTAATTGTGTTCTACTTACATTTTTCATATTTACGTAACATGTTACCGTAGCAGTAGAATGTTCTCATTAAAACAAAGCTCATTACGGCAACTTAAGCAGCAAAAAAATATGAAAAACCACGATACTTTAATTAACTGATTTCCATGTAACCTTTGTTGTTTCACGAGTACTTATTTTACTAAAACATTGTAGGAGAAAACTATATAGATAATCTGTGCTACAATTCACAACACCACAAAAACATATTCACAATATACAAAAAGCAAATTAATTTAGTAACAAAAAAAACTTAAATATATTGCAACTACATCTAGTTATACATATCGCTGTTTGTATACCTACCTAGCATAAGTATTAGGTTGAATTCTCACTTTCACCAACATTTTTAGTGAGGGTCGATTGAACTGGTGAAAGGTTAAATGAAATTTTTATGCTATGGAAGTAACGAACTGCTTCCAGATTTTTACCGCCTTCGTAACTATTGCCTTTAAAAATTAAGTGAAAAAAGGAGCGAGTTTAATACGTTCTGTTCACTTTGGTCGCCTGTCTACAACATCTATTTCTATTTGTCGATCCCAAAGGAATACCGACCGTATGAAATTTAAGAAAGTGGGTAGGTAGGTACTTTGAAGAAACAACAAGCAAGTAACTTTACGAAATATTTGCCTAACTCGTTGCTCACTGGGAATCCGACAAAGTTTATGTAAATCGAAATTGTAGGGAAGTTTTATTGAGCTTTGCTATTTCCTATCGGACGCACCAGATCGGCCGAACGTTTACGCATTATCCGTTCCGGTATTAACATAGGATACTGATTCGGAATTTAGAAAAAAATTGTCACGAAGTTATCACTACAACCACAAAATATCTAATTATATCCAATGTCTATTATAAACTACCTATATATTATATAAATACAGATATTTAGAGGAGCCATTAAATTCCAGACTTCATTTGATGAATTTACCGGATCCACTAGAGCATTACTAGGTCTAATTACTAGGTCTAGTTACTAACACGTGTCTATGATACCTTACAGTGAAAAAAAATAATTTTCTAGTAAATGTTACAATATTTGAAAAAAAGCTGCATTCCATATATCTAAACGTTATTTCGATAAGCAAATTGAATTGAAGAAAGTAAAAATCAATTTAAAAGCACAATCCTACATTGGGTAGGCAAGTAACGTGATTATCGATATCGGATCGGATAATGTATAGGTACGCTTTAAAATACACTACAAGTTACAAGAACGGACGCGTAAGATATTTCTGTTTCCTTTTATAAGTTACAAGGTATATTATCATACATATATGTATACTTATATTAACAAAATTAAATATCAATAAATACATACAACACCTCTGTAGTAGAATTTGAAAATGAGATGAAAAAACCTCACTCATATACGCTGAATAACAATGTTGACTTCTTAAAGATTAGAAGCGAGTAATTACTACAGTTTATAAGGTTACGATTAAAGATAGCTGTGAATATGTATCACTTTGTAAGCGTACTCTTTGTATCGAGCGAGGCTTTCATCTTTCCTTAAATCTAACCGAAGTACGAATATACAGACGTTTAAATAAATAATAACGCTGCGTAAAAAGTCACATAAATCTTCGTCTGTTATTTCACGCAATTCGGTTCCATCAAAGATTTGATGTCACACAAAAGCGTTTATCGAGTATTTGTGTTCGGCTATACGTACGCTGGCAATTTGAATGATGACGTATCAACGCTTCTTCCAAACGCGGCGTAACGTTAACGTAACGCAAAGGTAGAAACTTTTTTATGAATATTTTCCGTGGAAAGCGAATGTCAATAGCGTAAGTAATCGATAAGAACGTCCGATTGAATTGTTTCAAAATGTATGCTTTGCATTTCACACGAAATCGGTAGGACTCGTGACAATTATAACTTTTTGCCGCCACGCAGCAGTAGGTACCTTAATGTGTTCCAATTTACAAGTTATGTAATATAAGCGACAGTATGTTTACGAACTTAATCTTGTACTACTAGTACTGAACAATACAAATGGACGACCCACGTATTGCGAAACATTTAGGTAACTACAAGGGTCACTATTGCACTCATCATACGGAACTACTAATTTTTAAAACTGCAGATTATTCAGGTATTCTGTAATGATTCATACCCTTGGTTCGCTAATTCGCTCTCAAGAATTTTGGTGATCAATGAGCCACTTAGGTACTCTATGTATACTTGTTCATATACATTAGTATCCTATATGATAGAAAAAACCGACAATTAAAGTGAATTTTTATACAATAATATAATCATTTGTAAGAATATACTATGATAGTTTATTAATGCCGTGATATTTTACAAAATATTATTCTCTAAAAGTAGTAGTCTAAGTATTCAAAACATTATTTGAACTGTACATGCGACCATTATTCTCGCGGCTTGTTAAATGTAAATTCATCCAGCGATCCACGTGTGTGTATCGCATAAAATACTTCAACATAAAACATGAACAACAAAATTGGGGCGTAAACATGTAAAAATTGTCTCGTAAAAATAACTAGGTCGCTAACAAGAACATACTGAGAACGAGACACGACATGACAAAAGCATTTAACACTAAACCGGGCTCAAATGGACTGTAATAAAACAAAGATGGTTGCTAGCGAGCTGAAAAGATTTTGTTCTGAGAAAATGGAAAGCAGGTAAGACCAATCCTTTTGTCTCCGTCACGCTATACGGATCTCTTGATATTTCTATCTACAAAAATGGTATGCATTTTTTTGCTTATGGTGAATACTCTATGAATGCATGATGTTTTAATTGTTCGACGATCTAGTTTAAAAATTGTGCTGTACTCATATACCTATTAAACAATTAAAGTTATTCATTTATTTTAATTGCAATTATTTCTATTTATTATAAAATACAAATTGTAACATTAAAAATAATTGGTAATAATAATGAAATCAAAGAAATTAAGGATATTAAGGCAACAATTATTTACCAATTTAAAAACATAAGTTAAATCATGTATAGGAAACCATAAATAGTTGTTCCAAACTCAAACTTGCACAGAAACCTTCCTTAGATAGTTTTAACACGTGCTGATAAAAACTATCGCTTATATTTCTCTATGAAATGACAGCACAACACCAGTCCCTACCCAGACTAGGGTACGAAATCAGGACTTGCTCAGCAGTCGCGCTTACAACCTAGACCAATAATAATAATAATTATTATTATTATTATAGACCAATAAGGCAGCCATTAAATATATAGATAATCTAAATAAAACGGTTGTAACAAGAATTCCACTCTAGATGAGTTAGCGAAGTAATATGATTGTTACGTTCTTAAAGAAATTCTGTTCAATGTTCTTTCATGTAATGTTTTATGTTTACATTCTTCTCCCGATGGAATACGCTTGCCTTGATCTTTTAACACGATTCTAGCGAGGAAAAATGTATCAAGTTTATTTTTGCTACACATTTTAATGACAGTCGATACAAAATACATTACACTTAAAAAAACATATAATACCTACTTGTGTTATTCCAATTTACCTTTTTTTTTGTTATAATAAACTTAATCGCATATTCAACATTGTGATCAATTAAAAAGGAAGACGTGCCCTACTTGCCGTTTCATATCAACGTATATTAGCTCGCAAGCATAAAATAAAAGCTCAATTGAAACACACGTACGTAAATAATACCTATGTTACGAAGATTATATACAAGAAAGTTAATTTGAGAAAAGTTTCAGCACATGTTATATTCGATCATTATTCTCCAAACAACACAACACTCTTAAACTACGTACGTGTTCCCTATAATTAGCAATCGTTTACCGATTTACCAATTTCCGATTTACCCGTTACGGAATACTGCCTAACACAACACTCTGTAATAACAAAATGTTATGTTTTGACGTATCTGTCTGTTTGTTCATTATTCACACTTTTTTTATAGAACACTTTGACTTGTTGTTTTCATTAAAATATGTGGTCTGAAGATGACTTGATAAAGACAACGTCAATCTTCTGTTTGCCTTTGTCCTCGAAGCAAATTTCCGAAAGCCGATATAAGGACTTCTGATGCCTTTACAAAGGAGAACGTTAATACTGAACAAAAACTTATAGAAATATAGTCAATTTCTGATTTTCACAATCTGCTGAGCTGAAAGAGCTTTGTAAAAGAGCGAGCATATAATGTCAATTTTACAAAGGACGGGATTTTTCGTAAAAATGCAAATTTTATAATACTAAGCCACTAAAACACTTATATTTAATAAATAATAATAAATAATAATCGACTCATAGTCATTCCACTGTTGGAATATGGGTCTCCTCTCATATTGAGAGGGTTAAGGCCATAGTCCACACTTATGTTTACATACCACTAATTATTATTACCTCTGCCGTCATTAAAATTAGTCTTAAAGTAATACGAACCGTTGCATCAATATCAAGATGATACCAAGAAAAATGATACATCAAATTTTAAAAGAAAAAATAGTCATTTGCAAAGAGTTTATATCAAAACAAAAGATGAAAATCAAAGCCAAAAAATATAAATATATTTCTTTCCAAAATATTACTCTTTTATTAATAACCGAACAAAGGGAAATGGCGTTATGATATGAAAAGAACACTGGACTGCGGCATGATACTGCAGAAACTAACGAAGTCCGCGATATCCGTGACACCACGTTTTTAGTAATCAATCTAATCAACATCTCCCAGCAATTCGGTTGATGGTATATCTGCCGCGAAAAAAAGACAATATTATCTTTCTCATATTAATTTCCAACCTAAAATATATTAGTAATCAGTCGTTTTCACCCTATGTCTGTACTCTATTTAAAATTGCTTATCATTTTAAGTCAATAATCTATTGTCTTCGTAATAATTATATCAAATGTATGCAAAGTCATTATTACCAACTTCAATTTTTTTATCAATCCAGTGTCAGACAAGGCTGTCCTCTTGTAATGAGAAGGTTTGAAGCCTTGTAAAGAGAAGTTGAAGTTATTAGAATAATAAAAATAATTCCAGGATATGCAGAACATAAAAAGTTTTAGAGAGTCTGCAGATTTACCAAAAATCTTCTTCAAAACCGTTACAGCCTTAATATTCAATAACTTAAAATATTTCGTCTTAAAAATGCATGCAATTTTTATGAATGTATTGAGGTTGTATTCTTAATATACGCAATAATTTCGCCAATTTGTTTCAAAACAAATTCCATGTGCTTGGAATCCACGCATGGAATGTTCTCATATCTTCGCCGAATTCATTATACTCGTTAGAAACACCGTGACTCCTGATTCCGTACGTAAAACAATTACATACGAAACATATTCGAGACATTTAATTGTTTTTTGTTTTGTTTCAGTAACATCATTCGAAATAAAGACTTATGTAATCGTTGTAGGCCATGAACACTGCGAAAAGAATATTCGTACATACTCGTATTGAAAATGTTGCCGGGTCAAAAACAATCAAGCTGGCAGTCATATCGCGTGATTGAATTTCACATTTCATTGTGTCTGATTAACTTTTGCTACGTTGCCTTACTAAATGACTGTTATTGTCATAGTGACTGTTAGTTTAAGTTTTTTTATGTTTGATTGAGCCAAACATTAAAACCTATGTAAAGATTTAATATGCATGATGATATATGTACCGGCTTAGCTCAGGTACGTTTTACGGGATGGCCGAAAGGAAAGTGAGTCGATATCCGGATTTCAACCGAGACAATGGGTGGACTGTACCTTCAGCCTGGAAACCAACTCTCAGCGCTGCGTCGAAATGTAGTAGTGTAGTGTATATGCTAGACACAATCAGCGCCATATGTGTCCAGCCAAATAAGACCTTATGCGCAAGCGCGCTCACCGTAGACAATCGAGAGGACAATCCCAGGAAGACCTAATGACTGCCAGTGATGAGGCAGTCAGCGTGGCAAAATTCTAGGCTAAAACCATTTAGGGACTT
>DWME01001253.1:0-25910 GCA_018244795.1 Parelbella ahira ahira
GTCGAGTTTAAGTCGCGGCGACGCCTGTACCCCCACCCGACGCCCTTCGCCAACATCCCTCGCAAGGGCGCACAGTGCAAGCTGTGAACAACCCTAGGGGGGCAGAGATAGGGGTAGATCCACAGCACCCCTACCCCCTCCCCGATCTCGGCTCGAACAGACCTGGTGACATTGGACAGCGATTTTGCATATATATTATTGAGGAAATTATTTACTCTATACTTCTATGGCCTAGGTTGTTTTGTTTATTTATTTCTGATTGTATTTTGATTTGTATTTTGGGGTTATGTAAAAGGGGGTAGTCAGATTAGCCCAAGAGCTTTCATTGGGTGTCATTATAAGTAGTAACATGTTAGATTTGTTTTTACAACCCTTGATATGTCTTCTATATATCTGTATCTATCAGCTTTTGGAATTATATTGCATTCTTTTAATATCTGTCACTGTAAACTGTTTAGATCTGTCTGGGTGTGCAGACAGTGATGAATGTAGAACAAACACATCAAGCCTGTGAGAATAGTGATATTTGGCACTTGGTGCCCTTTGCGTACACCACAACAGACCTGGTGTGATGATATAATAACAATAAGCAAACTCTTTTTTAAAATTACCACTAATCTACTACCTCTCCCTTAAAATATCCACTTCATATTAAAATATGGTCAAAATAATGGAACTATTTTCCTATTTGATGTTCTCCTATATTCTAAATGATTTTATTTAAAATACCAATTTTTTCACACAAATCTGTCCACCCTGTAAAAAACAAATGACTTCATCCTAAATATATAGGTTCAGGTCTCATATATAAGTTAGAAGTCTCCCAAATCGGCGTGAATGTATGAAGAGGGTTATGAATGTGGAAGAAGCATGTCTAGTCTGCAAGAAAAGAGATATTTTGCACTCCGTGCGCTCTGCCTACCTCATAAAGGACTTGGCGTAAAGATATGGTTATGTGTGTTACATTTTAACCATCCTTTTAATATTTAACTTAGTTGTTAGTTACTACATTCTGTAGTGTTCTCTAGTTTAGTGTGAATGGTGGTAGAGACAGTAAGAGACCTGGAGCAGTATTGGACGGAAGAGTATGGGAGAAAGACAGTTTTCTTGGCGAAGGCCTATTTAGGAATATCAATATTGTCCAAGGATCATCTTGTTCAAGTCTTTTGAAGTTCCGCTATTGGACATCGGTCGCCTCTCAGTATGAGAAGGATTAAGGCCACAGTCTGCCACGCCGGCCAAGTAAGCGTTGGCAGACTATTGACATGTATTAGGAGTATTCTACTCTCTGCCTACCCCATAGAGGACATGCAGGGGTGATATTTAATTTATATATGTGTGTCATAAGGCATCAGTAGGCAATAAACATTTGTACGAAACGTTCAAACTGCCCAAGAAACTGATAATTCCTTACCGGTTGCTATCGACAAATTTTATTGATAGTATTTTAACCGGCTTAAAAGTTGTTGCAGGAATATTGACCACTATTTCTTTTACAACACAATGGTGGTGGGGAGGCCACGCCTCCTTTGAGTGGAAGAAGCCCACAGCGATCAGTGGGATACTTGATAGGTTGTATTTTGTGCTTGTGATAGTATTTATCTAGTTTAAATAAAGTTTACTGTTGCTTTTGATAGTTTGTTTGTAATTTTCATATTTAATCAGCCCGGTAAAACAATTTAGCGTGGAACATCAAATATTTTACTATATTGATGAATACAGTTCCAAGGGAGACCAAGGCTCACCTAGCCTGACCAAATAGGTTAGATACTGACCGATAGGGGAGTCAAAATTGTCCGAAACCGGGTGATAAATGTGGAAGAAGCATGTCAGATCTATAAGGATAGAGATATTGTTTTCTTCGCAATGGATCTGGCGTGACGTACAACAATAACGCAAGTACGTTAGCAAAATATACTAAAGGAATTATGTTTGAACATGGTGTTTTTTTTTTAAAGAAGTTTGACTTAAGTTTTATTAAATCTGTCCTTTCACTTCTGGACTGCCTCGTTGATCGAGTGGTTGCAAGCCGATCGGGAGGTCCCGAGTTCAAATTCCGAGTCGGATACTATAGGATTTTTCTAATTTAGGCTTTTCTAGTAGTGTCTCGAAGTCTAGATCTATGCCCGGTGATAGGCTCACCACCTATTCCATGGGACTTAAACCTAACTGGCCGTACATTTGGACTTTCATATTGAAGCTAATGATTATAACACGTTTGTGTTTGTTACAATACACTGACTGGTCTATTAGTTCAGTGGTGTTACTGATCCAGAGGTTGTGAGTTCTATTCCCGCTAGGGGCAAACATTTATGTGATGAATAGGTATATTTATATATCTATATAAGTATGTATGTATGTAGTTTATCAGCCGTTTACTTACCATAGAACACGCTCTGCCAAATTTCGATGAGATGACCGTTTATGTTTTTCTAAGATGTTATTATTATTAATTAAAGCTGATAAAACCCTCGAGATCCTTCCACACTGTCAGCATCCAGTTTGGACGCTCTTCACACCTATTTATTTTGGGTTTTAATGAATCCTCTTTATAACTAACGAGTCCCCTGTTCTTTAATTGATCCACATTATAATAAATGAGTGTATGAGTAATGAATCCTCTATAGTAAACGATTCATCAGTACTATCAGTTCATATTTTGTGACATGCAAATATTTCACGGCTTTCCGAGATCGAAACGTGATGTTCGGACCGGATGTGCTCAATGAACTGTTACATTTATTCATTCGTCTTGATATAAATGATTTACGAATATAAACATACTTGACCATTACTAGATTCATATGGGTTCGTGGGCAGAGTGAAGAGAAAAGGTGGAGGGGGTAATGAAGGGGCTGTAGTCGTATTTTTCTTCTCCATACGGGAGTCTAAATTATAATATAACGATGAGATCGTAGTGTATCATCATCATCATCAGCATGTTTCCATCCACTGCTGGACATAGCTCACTCCAATAGCACGTCACTGATTGTATAATAATAGCGTATAATATATACATTATATGTTTTATTCCATGGGACTTATAACATAATTGATGGAACACTCCTCTGGCTATCCCTGCGAGAAACAGGCTTGTTATTGTTATATTGCATAGGTCTATTAGAAATGTGACTGCCACCCTTTGACATTTTCAGAGGAAGTATACTAATTCCTCAATCTTATTAATTGTCAAGGTTTATAACTTTGAGCTGTTGTCTGGTCCGAAGTCAGAGTTAACCCCCCCTCCTCTCTTCTCTCTTCACTGGATTTGATTCTCATATTAAGTTACATACCAAGGACCTAAGTAGTCAGTATTTATTTGGTTCATCCAATGTGCAATTTAATAGGTTAGTGATAATCTTTCCGCTATAGCTGCTATTGGAGTTGGTAGGTGCTGACTCACTCGTGTAGAAGGGGGAGAGAGAGAGAAATTGTGTGGACAGAAAGAGAGGGATAATTGGTCGTTCCCATCAAGGTGAACAGCAAATATGTCTTAATTAAAGTTTCTTAGGGATTTCTAGCGACTAGTCATTAAAGGCAAGATGCTTAAAAGCTCTTGAAATTCGATGTTTCTCTTTTTTTCTCCTGTGCAATATTCCCTCAATGTTTAAAGAGACATGTGGAAACATTCAAGCCGTTTTATATAGGTATAACATCTCTCCATTCCTGTCTCCAAGTCTGTCGGTACTGACGGCAAAGCGTGATTCATTTTATGTATTATTGATATATGATAAATGTTTTTTGGTGTTGCCATAGAAGAAATGTATTATTTGTTCAATTGTTAGATATTTTATGGTAAGGTTAAATAAATTGAAACAATATTGTTTGTTGTGTTTTATTTTTGATCTCATTTGTATATTTGTTTCCTTTTTATTCCACCAATGAGAAGGCGTGAAGGCGGAAATTAGCAATGGATGTAAAATCGTTTGTATATTTGTATCCAACACCATACAAATTCAATAAATCACTGTAGAGCACGTAAAATAAAAACAATACTAATAACTTTTTATTTAACATAATAATCGTGGTCGCTTGATCGTTTGGTTGGGCCCGAAAAAAATATAATTGGGTTTTCTAATTTGAAATTATCAGTAGTAGCTCAGAGTCTCCATCTATGGAAGGTGTATGGCAATTGGCTCGCCCTCTTTTCCATAATGTGACATATATACATAACTGGCGAATCGTGGGAGTGTACTACACTTCTCTGCTTACCATTTAAGAAAAAACATTACAGGTTACATATTATATCGAAATGTTAAGCATAAATGTATTTATAACGAAAGTTGAAGTCTTAACTACTGAACTGGCATTTCTGTTAGAAGTAAATCAATAATATAAGATAGCATTAATGTTGGGAGATGTTAAGGTTAAAATGTCAATGTACTTATCTTGCCCGGTTTATATGTAGATCTATACCGTTTTTAATGGAATATTAACTGTTGTCTGTTGCTCTCTCTCTCTTTTTCTCTCCCCCTCTTTCTTTTTATAATGTCAAAATCAGTGATTCTATTTTTGTTGAATGTTGCTAAATGCCCGCCGTCGACCGGCAGCGGCGCGACGGCGCGAGAAGTGTATTCTGCGATCCCCAACCAACACGCCCAGCGTGGGGATTATGAGCAAAATTGCTTTTAAAGAGGTCTATGTTCAGCAGTGGATAGTAATAGGTTGATGAAGAAGTTGTTAAAATTTTGTGACTCAAGTAGGTACGTCCGATAAACATGCGTAAGCATTTTTCTCAAGACTGTACAGTAATTACATAGGGTTTTCGCGATATCTTCAATAGCAAATTATTTGTTTTGAAAACGTATCGTTGAAAACTCAATTAATTGATTTTCTGCACAGGGTGTTAAAACCATTCTATTACTGACAACATCATTTTGAATTGAGATACCTAAATATCGTGACTTCCTTATCCTGTCAATCCTTTTATCGTTCCACTGCTGGACATGGGTCTCCTCTCAGAATGGGAGGGTTAAAACCATTGTCTGCCACGTTAGTCAACTGCGGGTTGGCAGAATACGCACGCCTTAGAGAACGTTATGGATAACTTTAGGGTGTGCAGGTTTCGATGTTTTCCTTCACCATTACACTGGAGTTTTCTAAACCACTAGACCATAGGTCCTCAAACTTATTTAGACTGCCGCCCACTTTAAGAATCAATAATTTTTTTGCGCCCTCCAAGGTCACTCATCGTTTAAATATACAGAGTAGATCATATGAGTCTTATCCTTATGCTTTCAGAGAGTGAGTTCTTGAGTTTACCCTTTACGGCTCTGAAACCCTCCAGCATCCACAAGGGAGAGTTATTGCCTATTTTGAAAAACACTGCACTAGACTATCACATCTACGTAACAAATATTTATAATCCCAGAGCATTAGAATTTGGTCATTTTTTAATTACTCGAAATCGTATAAAAATAAACGTAACGTTAACGGAATTTATACTTACGTAACGTATTTATACGTTTAATAAAGTAAGTTTATTACACCCGTATTTTCCCAGAGGCAGGCAAAGGAATACAAACGTATGTAGTATAAAAATTAAATTCATTTTTAAAGCATCTACATGGAATTAAAAAAATACGTCAGAGAAAATTTTCGACCATCGCCAGTGAATTGACAGAAGAGCAAAAATTCCTGGAAGCGATAAGAAATGTTATGAAAATATATTTCTATCTTGTACGTTATAAAATATATCGACATCCTATGGCGTGATAATAAGTGAAGGTCATCTGTTATTGGAATATTTAAGTTTCTGCTTTAAACACACAATATATTATTTATGTATGAACTTAATCATAACAATCTTAGTACATGTGTGTACGACGTTTTAATATATTTGAAATGTGTGTAAATAATTGGAATTGCTACTAAATCACTATGATTGAATATTAATTTCACATTTGTAATATTCTCGTTAAATTATACCGCTTTAGTTCTCGTTATATGCGAATAAAATTAAACTGGCTGGGAAAAAAAATAGTTTCCCGGCCTGCGAGAAAAATAAGTTGAATATTATAAATACAAATTACTATAAAACCACTAATTTCTTAGCTAACGCAGACGATAAACATTATAATTAATAATTTCCACGCTATTCAGATACTGACCAATCTTCACCTCGCCGTGCCGTATAGGTTATCTATTCAAAACATGCATTAATATATAAATATGATCATATTACAATCAGTAATTATATTTAACGCACCCAGTTTACAGGTATATATTGTTGAAATGATGTTTATGAATAAACAATAATGATTTAGAAGGGATAGTGA
Organism: Parelbella ahira ahira; assembly: GCA_018244795.1. Lineage (NCBI taxonomy): Eukaryota > Metazoa > Arthropoda > Insecta > Lepidoptera > Hesperiidae > Parelbella > Parelbella ahira. The sequence continues at coordinate 6,279 of DWME01001253.1, forward strand.
AATGCTAACACAACAATATTAATTTCCAACTGTTCTTTTAATAGTAAAACAACGGAACGTATTTAACGCGAAACTGACGGTAGGGGTGTCCACTTAGAAAAGACATCGATGTTTTTTTCGATGCAATACATCGAGGCCATGCATCGATATTTTCCGATGGTTAGAAACGTCGATGTTTTTTAAAAATCATGTTTTTATTCTAACATTGCATCAAAACGTTTGTGTCAGACCTCTGACAATCCATATAAATAATACATAAGTTTTAAGTATCTATTATTCCTACAACAGCACTTTTCCTGTCTACACGTCTATTGTGTGTTAAGGATTTTGAAGGCATCAAGGAATTACGTGACTCGGAGTCTGGATCTGTGCCTGGTGTACGGCTATAAGCTCACCACCTATTCCATGGAACTTAAACATAACTGGTGAAACGTGAAAGTGTATTACACTCCTCTGCCTACCTCTTCGGGGATTATAGGCGTGACGTTATGTTTTTTACCATCGTTACGTCGAGTAGATCAACAACTTTTGAAAACATCGGATCGATTCGATGCATAGTAGTATAGACGTCCAGTGAATTCGATGCATCGATGTATACGAATATCCTTATGTGACGACGTAGTGTCGCGTTGTTCAACAGATTAAAAATATTTCGCTTACGCCATGTAAACGTAATTCTATAATAAAAATTTCTTGAATATGTGTGTGTTATCACAAACACAACTTGTGTTCACTACAGCTTGCAAGAGATCGGTATTCAAATCATTGTTCTCCTAAACATTTATATGTATATAAATTTTATGTATAATTAACTCGGCAATTATGTACCGTGAAGTGTTTTTTGTGTTGATCATTGTAGTTTGTTCCAACAGTCATGAAAACCTGTTTGAAGGTAAGTGTGTATTGTTGTCATTTAGCTTTACACTAGTTTTTAACTTCGACTTTGAGTTTATCGTCGAAATATTGGTCTCTTCTGTTATGTTTCTGTGGCGAGGTTTTATTTTTAAATTATTCAAATAAGCGGTGCAAATTGATTTTTGTGGAACTTTTAAGCTCAAGAGCGTCTTGTTATTGGTATGTTCATAAATAAGTTTTAGTGAGCCGTTGCAAAAGCATTAATGTAGATGTATATATGTACATATTTATGAGTGTGTAGTTTATAATTATGTTGTACTGAATTTTATCTGTCTGATCGTAAGTTATTAAATATTATTTAACTTAGTATTTTTACTGGCTCGTTGGTGAAGGGAAGTGGTTGCAAGCGCGACTGCTGGTCAAGTGGTCTTTGGTTCGAATCCTGAGTCGTGTTCTATTGAATTTTGGTAACATTGATTTTTTCTAGAAATTTCTAGTAGTGGCTAGGAGTCTGGATCTGTGTTTGGTATATGGCAATAAGCTCACTACCTATGTATGTATGTATACTTATATGTCCCTGGTGAAACTTAGGAGTGTATTACACTCTTCTGCCTACACCTTCAGCGATTACTTGCGTGATGTTAGATTATATATTTTTCGGGATGAATGTATTGGCGAGAGTTCATGATGAAGGACTTCAACAAATCTGCAACTAGTCGGGCCATCGCGAAACACGTACGTGAGTTAAGCCGTACATATACATACATGATCATGTGCAATAAACAGTCACCAGACATCTAACAGTAAAATAAATATATAACGATAAAATGGTAATGTATCATCATTATTATAACCATCACATAGGGCTTTCCCAAGGTATGCCTCACCAGCCGATCCACACAAATGTACTCGTAGGTGTACAGACAACCAATTATATTTATTTTATTTATATATAAACTAGAATAGGGATAAGAATAATATAATTGAGTCAAGGAAACATTTACTGAAAACCGACGTACATTTATATTTCCCCATCATATTATGTAAGACCTTCGATGTTAACTACGACAATTCTTTGTCATATTACAAGTAATTATTCTTAAGACGTCATAAATCTATTCAAACTAACATTATTAGTCAGACAAAGTATGGGGTTTTACTAATTTAAACTCCTATAGCAGCTCGGAGTCGGTTTATGTGCAATTAGTTTCCATAGGCTCACCCCCAATTTCATAGCGCATATAAATACAAGAAATGGGAGGACCACACTGCCTTACCTTTGTATTTGGAGAAATAGACGTGATGTTACTATCGCTCATTTGCGAATAGTGTAATATTTCAAATACACTATCTTTCAGAAAACAATTCAGAAAGTTTAAAATCATAATTTATTCTCTGACTATTATAATATTATATGACTTACTATTCTATGATTTCTAGTCATAGAACAATTATGATTTCAATCCCACTGAACTGTTTTCTATAAGATAGTATTTTTGAGATGTTACACTCTAGTCGTAAATGAGCGATACAATAAAACCGAGAGGAAACGCGCGAAGTCAGTTGCGGTTGTTAATTAATATATAAACTTGTTTATTAGACTTGTACAACGTCGATTATGCCATCGGTCGCGTCTCGTGCCTGTGGGTTTTTCCAGTTTGTAAAACCCAGCGTCACGGTCCCGCTGCGTAATCAAGTTGTGGGAAGACGCGCGTCAGTTTCCGATGACGAGACAAGGGGAGGAGAGGGAGAGGGGGAGGGGTGCGGCTATAAATTGGTTTCATGATTGAAATAGTATAAATATATGCGTTTATTTTGTAAACAATGGGCTGTGGCGTTTTTACTTTATATAACTGGGATATAAATAATAATATTAATAATAATGGGATAAAAATAATAATAGGTAATTTATTTTCTATCCTTATAATACTCCAAGGTTGGAATATGGGATTCCTTTCATAACGCGATGGGTAAGGCCATCATATCTATGGTAGACTATGGTATTTGTTCAATTTTGTCAGTATTTCATGGACGTGGCGGGAATGCAAGCGATATTAGGGCTTATGGAAAATATTTAATTAGTTAATAAATTAATGGGTGAGGGAGCGGTTGTTATTTTTGAGTACGGTATGTATGTATGTATGTATGTATATGTATGTATGTATGTATGTATGTATGTATGTATGTATGTATGTATATGTATGTATGTATGTATGTATGTATGTATGTATGTATGTATGTATGTATATATGTATGTATGTATGTATATATGTATGTATCTAGAGCCGAGAAATAAAAAAAACTTAATAATGTCTTCTGTAATCCCCTAAGGGGTAGGCAGAGGAGTGTAATACCAGTTACGGTTTTACCAGTGGCGTTTACGTTACACGATAAATAGATTGAGTGAGTCTTTTGCCATACACCGGGCACAGGTTCAGACTCCAAGCAACTATTAGAAATTTCTATTACAAAAAGTTAGAATAATCCCTCAGTTGCGTTTACGACCACGCGACCAACGAAGCAGTCTGAGGAACAACGCGCGGAAAATGTTCTTACTTATGAATAATTCATGAGACCTTACAAAGTTCTGGGTAGAAGCTTGACTTAAATGTTACACGATTCCGTTGGGTCTTGCACGCTCCATCGCTATGAGTCATACAATCTATTTATTACAAATTAATACTTATACGACCTCAGTGGCATGGTGATGGAGCATCTTGTGGCCAGCAGCGGACGAGAGTAGGCAGATAATCGTGATGATGGTGATGATGACGGTACATAAAATATTACGGTATTTTCATATAACGTACCGTATATTATATGAAAATACCTGAATATTTTGTGTAAGGAAATAAGGACCAATTGTCTAAGTAGTAAAACAAAAAAGTTTGCTCGAAATCGATCCAGTAGTTTTAATGTGATGCGCGCACAACGGCAGACCTGTAGCATTTTCATCATCATCATCATCATCGGGGCGAGGCTGTTGATCTTAATTTTTTTTTGGGCTTTTTAGTTGTTCCACTATTGGACAGCAATCTCCTTTCAGAGTGAGCTAGATAGGTCCACAGTCTGCCACGCTGGCCAAGTTGGTTGGCAGAAATTAGACGCCTTAGAGAATATTTTTTTGTAAAATCTAAGGTGTGCAGGTTATTTCACGATGTGCTCCTTAACCGTTATAGTAAGTGCAAAATATGAAATGAGCTTCCCTCTGAGATATTCCCAGAGCACCATAATATGGGGATGATGACGATATTCCAAAGAAGCGTAAAAAGAACTCTCCTTCAAAGCCGGCAAATCATTGGCATCGCCTCTTGTGTCGCACATGTCCATAGGCGACGGTGATTTACCATTAGGTGGCCCGTCTACCTGTTTGCTAACGTTAAGAATAAAAAAAAGTTATATTCAATCTTGCAACCCACCATTTTCGTATAGAGGCTTGCCGTAGATTTGAACCTATGGTCTCCAGAGTGAGAGGCTCCATCTCAAACCAATATCCCATTACTGCTTCATTTATTAGGTACATTTGTATATTTATATTATAATTCATTTATTTCAGGAGATGCCTGCCTTGGACGCGGCGACGTTCCGGGCACTTGCGTCAACATCGACAAATGTGATTCCGCGATCAGAGATATCATGGAATACAAAATACCCAGGGTATTATACTCTTTTTTTTTCAACCCATTAATCGTTCTACTGTTGGACACGGGTCTATTCCAATGAGCGGATTGATGCCCATTGTCCGCTATAGAAGAGATGCTGGTCTTATACACTTTATTATGATGAAAAAGATATGATAATTGTACCCCTCCTTCCCCATTGACGCCCTCCAGCTAGGTGGAGTGACTATATACGCAAAGCGGCAGGCAGTGGATGCGAAGAGCTGAAGATAAGCTCGGTGGCGTGCTATTGTAGATGCCTGTGTCCAGCAGTGGACGATGACGAGCTGACAGCGTGTGTGTGTTAATGATATTAGCTACACCATGCTGACTGGATTTCGTTTTTTGGAGAAACTCTGTAATCTTTACTTTTTTTTTGTTCCGTGCTTGTTTCAGACATGTTCGTTTAAGGGAAGTATGCCAATAGTGTGCTGCGCTGATTTCGCTCCACCCACCGTCAGCGGTGCACCTCAACAGAATTCTTCAGGTTCACAATGGATGACAACCCAACCGATTCCTCAAACTACTGCAGCTTACATTGATTTCATCCCATTGCTCCCAAATCCCACCCCAGAGCGGACAAAAATCAAACCAGTGAATCCTAAAATCACCCCAGTGGACCCACCCACTACCCCTATGTTCTCCGATGCCTACCCCAAAAGGTAAATTTAATATTATGAATACTTGATCTGCGTAAATCTAATGTAATCTTTCATTGCTTTTACATTTTTATAGGTTGATATAAATAATTAAAATTAGTTTGAAAGGTTCTCTTCCCAGGATTCAAATCGTCTCCATACCATTTTTTTTATAAATCAGCGGTGGCATTGATTCTCACATCGACCTGTAGTGCAATTTGGGAAATTGAAATATATTGTAACAATTCTAAATCTTCAAAGGACGCAACCATAACCGATGCGTATCTACTACTAGCGCTAAATATTAAGCGACCCTTGAATACGCATAGAATATCACTTAAATTAATCGCTAACACTCGGTAAGGGCCTTATTCTTCAATTTGTTTCAATCTAATCACTATCGCAGGACTGACCCAAAGAAGCCGACCGAAGTAGTAGATAAAAAATTAGTAGAAGAAGAATGTCCGGCAATATCCTCACAGAAGACAGCAGTGAAGACTGGAAAGAAAGCGTGGGACAGTACGTTTCTGTATTTAGTTTATCTAGTCATACTTTTGTCTAATATTGTATAGGAAGTATCGTAGGACGCCCTCTAACCAGGTGGAGTGACGATATAGATTAGTGGCCGGCAGCTGTTGGATACGAAGAGCTGTTGATTTAGCTCAAGGGCGTCTTTTTGGAGAGGCCTATGTCCGGCAGTAGACGGGAGTAGGCTGATGATGATGATGATATACATTGTTTTTCACCAGTTATGTTAACGGCCTATGGAATAGTTGGCGAGCATATTGACATGCACCGTGCACGGATCCACACCACGAGTCACTTCTAGAAATTCTAAATTAGAAAAATCCAATTGGCAGTCTACCTGCAACCATTCGACCAACGAGGCAGTCAACATACTGAAGAAATTTTGTAGAATGTTGGTCACTCTTTCTACCTATCCGAACTATAAACCATGTAGTAACCGTTAAACCGCAGAGTGCATAGAGTATCAGGAGCGTTTCGTGTTCCCCTGCGACCGGGGCCAGCATCGCCGCATTAACAACTGTCGGCACGACATCAGCACTTTCATCGTGGGCGGCACTGATGCGTTCGAGGGGGAGTTCCCTCACATGGTAAGTCGTATTTTAAAACTTTAAAAGATGCTGATGTAAACGTATTCAATGCTGACTCCGGGTCTATCAGTAATTAGAGTAGAAGTAAGAGGGTTAAGGATAAATAGGCTGTGATTGTGTGATATGAGGAGAAAGGGAGGAGAACAGAAGGGGAGTGATCAGGAGGTGAGAGGACGAGCAGGGGGTGGAAGAGACAGAGAAGGTGGCAGAAAATGTTACATAGAGTTAAGTAGCAGAAATAAAATGGGCTCTTATCCAATCAATCACATATTTGTCCTACATATTTGGTTGAGGGATAGAAGTACTTGTAGATAATAATAAATAATTATAATCGAACCATTTATCATTCCACTGTTGGAATATGGGTCTCCTCTCATATTGACAGGGTTAAAGCCACGCTGGCCAAGTGCGGGTTGGCAGACTTCTCACACCTTAGAATATATATTTCTTGTGAATTATAAAGTATGCAGGTTTCCTCACGATTTTCTCCTTCACCGTTAGCAAGTGATATTTAAACTTAAAACGCACTTTTGTAAAAAGATGCACGCCTTGGATTTGAACCCAGCACCCCCGGAGTGAGAGGTTGAATTCATAACCAGCCTAGTGGTCACTGCTTGTAGATGAAGTACTAAAACAACAGTGTATTGATAAAAGGGTCAATCATGATGATGATCGCAAAACATTGATGCTCAAATGTAGTCCTTAGCCAAGCCAGCAGGCTTTTATACCCCTCCCATTTGGTCGTGTTCTAGCACTTCAACTTTGGCTCTACACCTAACAATGATAAACTCACTGGTGGGAAGTATTTTGGGCTTCTATATAATTTCTGTTCCAGGCGCTTCTGGGCTACGGTTCAGAGGAAAATCTTTCGTTCTTATGCGGGGGTTCAGTGATCAGCGACAAATTCATACTAACTGCTGGACACTGTTCGCTCAACAAGAAATCGTGAGTTATACTTGGATTTTCTTATCGTACACATCATAAGAAACAGGCAGAAAACTCTGACAGTAAGTGGTCACCGTCGCATCTGCACATTTGCAACATCATTACCAATGTGTTGCCTTTTTTTGTTGTCGAGTTGAAAACCTTCAAAAGGTACCCGGTGGTATCTTGGTAGAAATACCGGATTATGTGGGATTTGTATCGCGCTAAAACCGCCCCTGTGGCCTTCCACTGCGCTAGAAGGAGAGCACGGGATCTCCCACGCAACACACAGCCTCCTAGTGTGACGCCCCTCCGGACTCCCCTACACCGGATAGACACAATTAGAGCTCCCACTCTAATTAGGCAGACAGGAGGTACTGTAGCTCGCATTCTGGTCCCGAGCTACAGGGGCAACCAATATGTTGTCTGCCTTTGAAAAATTAAAATAGAAAATTGACAACCTTTTTTGTTAGTGGGAATTAAGGGATAAGGGGGTATTTTTCTAAACGTATATGGGCAGAGTCGAAACATAAAACGAATAATATAAGACATAAGATTCTCACACACACACACGCTCATACTCATAACAGGTGAAACGTGGTTAGTACTATTCTATTCTGCTTTCCCGTTGGGGAAGTACAGGCGTTACGTTCTTGAATTTAATTACGTATTATTAAAGCACTCTTGCTCCCTCAAGCAGTGGATAGGGAGAGCACTGAATGCCAATCTTTACTCACCTGAAATATATATGATTTTGACTTATTTGTTCACAAATGGAAAGCTTTAAATGTACGCTTCTGTTTTTTTTGAATCTTTTAATCTAGTTAACACCTGCTGACTTATCTCTTGTGCATTTTAATATATATGCAATAAACGTTTATTAATTTTTGTTTTTGGTATTATGTTTTATAGATTGCGTTAATTAATGTGAGTGGTTTTCTGTAATCGTGTTAACTGACAATAAACAAACAAATAAAATAAATATCATTGCAATTGGTTACCAAGGTGTCTTGTTCCAGGGAAGGGGACCCGTTTGTACTGGTGGGCACTTTCAATAAGCTTTCCTATAATCGCTCCAACCTGTACAAGGTTAAGCGCGTGCTCTTGCACCCGAACTACCGCCCTCCCATGAAGTACCATGATATCGCCCTGTTCGAGACAGAAAAACGGTAGGCATATATGGTGGTAGCCCTATTTATTTATATATTCACTCCATAGCTTGCTGGAATGACGATATACGCAAAGTGGCTGACAATGATTGGATTCGAAGAGCTGTAGAACGAGCTCAGTGGCGTGCTATTGGAGAAACCTGTATCCAGCAGTGAACGGAAGTAGGCCGATGATGATGATGATAATATTTACTCTTTATTGTACACCATATGCAGGCAAAACAAAAAGCGAATTTAATACCTAGTGGTATTCTTCACCGGTCAACCCGTGGACAACAGTAATATATGAAAAAAAGGCAGGTGCAAAAAAATAGAAATGGAAAAAATATATAATTATTCTTATCCATGGTGTTATTCGTTTGATACTGGTGGTAGTGGTTTAGAATTCAGCCCCACGCTGAGGGTATCCCACTGTACGATTTCCGCTGTGCGCTTTTTCACAAAAAAAAATGTGTATGATAAATGGCACTTGATGTAAAGCCGAAGGAAAACATCTTGAGCAAGCCTGAATAACTTAGAAGTGATGAGATTAAACAAGTTTGGCAGCAGGGCCAGGATGAGAGATTGTGGCTTATTATTTCTCATATTGAGAAGGCATTGGCGTCCAGCAGTTCATGCAACTTTCTGGCTTTCTCTTACTTGCAATTACATATTATCGGGGCTCTGCAGCCGGTGGAAGTTTTTGCGAATATGTTTTACGTTTGTCTTTCCAACTGATGGGTGCAATTGTATCTTTAAATCGAGAGATGTTTGACCTAGAGAGGAGAGATGGTGAGCCTTGTGTTAGGGGGCAGGTGTAAGTATAGGATTCGGTGGACTGGAGCACTACTGGGAATTGCACGTTAGAAAAACCCAATAATACTTTGAGAGTAGTGACTTTTATGTATTATGTATTATAACACAACTTTTGTTTGCACGTTCTTGCCTAGTTAGTGGAATAGTTGCGCGCGACTGCTGATCGATAGGTCCTGGGTTCGAATCTCGGAACGAGTAATATTGGAATTTTTCTAACTTGTATGACGAGAGGCACGCCGTCTGTTTTACGTGAGACGTAAACATCACTGGTGAAACGTGGGAGTGTACTGCATTCCTCTTCCTACCCATTCGGGGATTACAAGCGGGGTGTTACGTTATCAGCACGTTTCTTTTTAGGATAAATATCAATGAGTACTTAGTGCCCGCCTGCTTGGATACTGGAGACGATACGAGCACGAGGGCGACAGCTGTGGCCACTGGATGGGGCGTGACGCACTTTGGAGGGAACAGCAGCGATACCCTGCAAAAGGTGAGAATATTATACTTTTTTATGTAATAACGTCAAAGCGACAGCAGTAGCTTAGAGGCTTAGAATTCAATCTCCCATTTCGCGGGTCATGGGCTCAAATTCTGGCAGACCATTTTACACAGTGTTCGGTTAAAGTTTTTCACATGTTATATCTGTCAAGGAAAGTAGTCTGAGAGGCCCCGTTTCTTTACCGTGACTGCGAACTATATTTTATATTAAAAGGATCATTTTTCATAAAGAAAAACACGTTAATGTTTGAACCCGTTTTTACAGCGTGGGAGATTGAATTCTTAGACACTCTGCAGCCACTGCTTTGATGCAAGCGCGACTACCATTCGAGAGGTCCTGGGTTCAATTCCTGGGTCGGGTAGTACCCGATTGAATATTTCTAATTTAGAATTTCTACTAGTGACCCATAGTCTGGATCTGTGCCCGGTATATGGCAATAGGCTCGTCATCTATTCCATGGGACGTAAACGTAACTGGTGACAGGTAAACTACACACCTTTACCCACCCCTTCGAGGATTACAGGCGTGATGTTATGTATGTTGTTTCTGAAAAATATTTTATTTGGATTTTTTTTGTATTAATCATAAGAAAAATTTATATATTTTTTCTTTTTTATACCCCAGTAGTCATTATCAGTTCTACCCTCTGAGTTTTGGGACCCGTCGATTTTATCTATCAGTGGTCATTTTAACAGTAGTACTCCCCTACCTACTGTACATTTACGTCTCTTCTATACCTAGCATTTAGAGATATTTGTGTTCAATCGTGTTATCTTCTACTGGTGTACTAAAAAACTAAAAATAAATAATTTATGCGTATATGTGTATAGGCGCGTGTGTGTGTGTGTGTGTATACGCAGTAATCAGTATGTTTTAGTTAATAGGATTAAAATTTATAGGTGACCTTGGAACAATTCGAGGGTGGCTACTGTTCTAATCGCTTTCCCCCCAACCGCGTCTTGAGGAAGGGGTTCGATTCGGAGACCCAGCTCTGCTATGGGAGCAACGATGCGTCTAAGGACACTTGTCAGGTGAGCGACGTATGACACAAAGAAACTGACTAGGCACCTCGCCGTGATGACGTAATAGCGAGGTACTAATTGTATGAAGTTAATTAAAATAGGCTATTTCACAAAGTCGATTATTCTAGTGTTCAATACACGGGGGAAGGTAGAGAGTGGTGCTAATTTTATGAAGTTAAAAATGTGAAATATAAAGTCGCTTTTATCTGTTTCCTTGCAGGGCGATAGCGGAGGTCCACTGCAGGTCAAGAATGAGCGGATATACTGCATGTACACTATTATAGGTATAACGTCGTTTGGGCGCAGTTGTGGGATGATTGGCGAGCCGGCCCTCTACACCAAGGTGGAGAGCTACGTATCCTGGATCGAGGGGATAGTGTGGCCCGACGAAACCCAATAACCGTAGCAGCACGATTGAAACTAGGATTCTGGTCACTTGGACCGTGTTCTGGTTTTATCTTGGAACGTTCGTAGCGTCTCAAAAGTCATTTACTTCTTCTATACTATCACCAAACTTTCTTTTTTTTAAATTTTATAAATGTAATTTAATTTTAATCGCAGTGTGGATTCTCTGTAATCCGCCATTTTGTTTTGTTTTTGGGTGACGAGAGGCGAAATTAGTAAAATCACACAAAAGCCGTGGAAATAGTGATGACATATCAAAAACAACACAATTTTACAGACAATCTTGTTATTCTTTTTGGAAATCCACATAACATAAAAAGTAAACTTAAGATTTTATTATATGCTTATTTACCACTATATTGTTATATTTTTGAAAGAAAATCATTTTTTAAATAAAAATAATTAATTTCCATTTAAAAAATTATACTTACTTTGATATAATAAAAACAAAATGTTCTGCCATATTTTTTATTCATATTGTAAGGATAGAAATAAGAAACAGTTTTAAGTGCAGCACTTCCATGACTTGATTTTTACAACGAATAGCGGTATAACCCGCGTGCGATAACTTGAAACCTCCGTGATGACGTCACGGCGGCGTGTTTGAATAGCGCGAAATTATACTTACGCAAATGGTTGCCAGTAATAATATAAGTTTAAGTTGTAACTTGTAAGACGATGTGAAACATCAAAAAGACATTGTATGTAAATAATAGCACGCAGTCTCACTAAGGTAGTAGGCACAAAATATTTTTATAACACGTATCTATTTTTAATTCATTACATATGTACAAGAGTAACTATTATGTAACAGCAGAGATTGTTTATTAATGCTCTCTTCGCCATTAAATTGTCTTGTCTGTATGTTTGTTTTATATGACCAATATATAATTTGATTATTCCCCGTGCTTCTTCTAAACATATCATATGCTTCGAATTTTTATAAAAGACACTTTTGTGTGGTTTAATAATAGGTATCTAATAAAGACTGTTATATCTGTTAAGTTTGTGTTTAATTTTTTGCAATGTTGGGATAATCTTATGTCACAATGGAAACACTGCCGCACAGTGGCAGGTTGACAGCGGGTGGACAGGCTTGTGGTAAATAGAGGACTATAAGAAAAATTGGACTGCCTCATCGGTTTACTGATTGAAAGCGCGACTGCTTAGCGAGAGCTCCCGGGTTCCATTCCAGGCACGGCTACTATTAGGTTTTTCTAATATAAAACAGTATGTGTATAAAATAACAGCATTTATTTCATTTCAAATCAATGACTCCACGTTTTGAGGTTCGCCTCTGTCAAGGCCACACGATGCTCTCAATCCAAGGCACGTAGTAGGAAACCTTGGTATAGATGGCCGGCTGACCCGGCAACCCGCATCTCAGGCCAGCGGAGGTGACCCCGACTATCGTGTACATGCAATGGATGTCGGAACTCTTGATCTGGATCGGGCCCCCGCTGTCTCCCTGTGGCACAATCGGACCGCGTCACGACATCGCAAATCACAACAATCTGAATAAAAAAATACTCATACATGAAAACAAAATTTTTACGTTTTCAACTTCCCGTTATGAATATCTAAAAAGTTCTATACGTTTTAGAGTCCTACAAGCTGTTCTATTTTTACGACGCGTATGTGTGTGGATGTACTGTGGGTGTGTGCTGTATGTGCATGTTGTCTGTATATGCTTTGTGTGTCTGATGCAGATCGTACTCTGGGCCCAAACAGTGCATACCTCCACTGTGGGGATTTTACCAATACCTCAGTTGTATGAATGTAGCAGGAGTTGTATGAATATACCAAGATATTTAATTATTATACCGAGCAAGTATCCTTGGGTGCATTCACGTCTCCATAGCAGAGCTGGGTCCTTGAATCGTAGCCTTGTGGCATGTTGCGATTGACAAGTATCAATGATGAACAGGTTTCCTCTGTGAAGTTGGTCAGTTCCACCTGCAATCATAAGATCGTGTATATTGGATTTTTTCTATAACTGGTTATTAGGTTTATAATAAGTATTCATCATCATCATTCCACTCCCACCCGCTGCTGGACACAGGCCTCGCCTCCGACAGCACGACACTGAACTCGATCTTCAGCTCTTCGCATAAAATATAATATAATAAATATATATTCAACGTACAATGTCTATGAAGCCTCAACACAATATGTACATACATTTCCAATGAGAACTGCGAGGCTTTAGGCGAAAAATTAAGGTCCCTACCGGCAGAGAACAGTAATAAAATCCACACTGAACAACCATATCAAGATAACTTTTTCATACAGCCTATTATTTATTCAATTATTAAATGTGATCAATGACAATCTCAAAAAAGGATTGACTTCTTGTTTATTTTATTCCATGCACTCGACGGCGTTGGTCAAGTGATCGGGAAATTCTGAGTTCAAGCCTCGGGTTGGATACTACTGGATTTTTCTAGATTTTGTAGTAGGAAGTTTTAGTAGTACTCTAGTTCTAGTAGTATAGAGTCTGCATCTGTGTCCGTTGACTGGCAATAGGCTCACTACCTATTCCATGGGACGTAAATCTAAGTGGTGAATCGTAGGAGTGTCGTACACTCTTTTGCCTGGTTACAGGCGCGATGTTACGTTTCTTTACAAGGTACATCTCCTCGCAATGTGAGGAGGATCAACAGCTCACCTTCTGTAGAACGTCAGCATTCTGACCTCTGTAGGACAATGCTCCCCAGCCCGTGGCCACCGCTACATTCTCCACCTGGGTGCCCAAGTCCAGACACGCTGGGATCACCAACAGGTACAGCCTCATTCTGCAAATTGAAGATATTTATGTATAATGATGTACTCATGTACGTTTATCGGAATGCCCGACCAGTTTCGAACCTGTACGCGGTCTTTCATCATGAGCTCCCGCTGGTCGCAGCGCAGTGGCGGCGGAGACGTATGTAATTATGTGTACGAGCAAGAGATATTTAAAATAAAATAGAAGATGTTATAAAAAATCTGCGCTGTTGATCGTTATGTGAGCCAACTATACGTGTGTCTGTTTAGCCAAAACGTATATAAATACGTGTCTCACGCCAGGTCTCTTACAAGGTAGGCAAAGGAGACCGGGGGATAAATATCATGGTGCTTCTTTTACTTTCATCACTCCCTATGACATGTGATTTCCCATTAGCCAGTATCTGAACTATTTGGACGAGATAGGTGAGCGTTGGTCTCTATCGGCACCCGCGTCCATCGACATTTGCCTTGCATCTGCTTTGCCATTTTTTCATCTACCCTTCTCTCTACGTGTCCGAATCACGGGAGGATCTGATGATTGAGCATAAAAAAAGAATGGACCTCTTTGCCAGTGGCTCTGTTGCGAATGGTATTTTCTTTGAGATGATTTATTAAAGGTTTTGTTCGAGATAGTTCTAGAAACTCCGATAGTGAACAGAACAGTATATCACGATGTTTAAGTTACAAGGAGATTGTAACGCAGCTAATATTATTATTATTTGTGGTTGACCGCAATATAATAATTAACTCGTAACATAACATTTTATGCAAGCAAAATCGCTTGCGGATGCTAGTTTATAATATTTACCCTCTGTCTGTTTCCACCAGGGCGATGTCGTTATAGCGGTAGGGAGAGTTATATCCTGGGTGTTTAATTATATTCTTTACCCTATAAAGGTTGCTTTTGTCGTATTTATCCGACCTTCGTAATACGCCGACCAGCGCGTAAGTCAGAAACTCCCTGAAAAAATAAAACAGTTATCAGTTATTATTAGATATCGTCACGCCAAGAAGGCAATGCGCGCCTAGTGCCAAATATCGCTATCCTTACAGAGCTGACACGCTACTTCTATATTCATCACGCTCTTTATACACGCGTGCTAATAATACTAAAAAACAAAGGTCAGTATAAAAAAATAGAAGATACCCCCGCCCTAGAGAGGTGCAGTGCCCGGCTGTGAGGATGAAATTCTCACTGATTACAGAACCGCCACACAAGAAGTTTATCTGGCCTTCGCCGAAACCGAGCAACGCCTGAAACCAAAGAAACGGAACAAATATAACATCACGACTGTAATCCAATTACGTTTACGTCCCATGGATTAGGTCCATATACATATATATATACCAAGAGGCATATTAGTAATAAATATGTCCGAATTAAAATTTAAAGTGTCGACTGGCCCGTACGTCTGGTAGTTAGTAAAGTTTGTTTTAGTATCGGAATGTGCGCTATATTCTCACACGGAAAACATATTTGAATGATTAGCACAAGTATTTGTTCTGTCTGGGTTTAAAATGACATGTCTATATGAGTAGGTATAATATGATATATTCCTGTGTACATACGTAGCTTATCAACTGTCTGTGGCCTTAAACCTCTCATTCTGAGAGCAGAGCCGTCTGACTACCATAACAGACGTCCTCTTGTTCAATTCCAATGTCCAATGTCCAATTCCGTACTCCGTCAGACTGCAGTCTTATTATACATATTTTTCTGTAACCTTTCTTATTCTGAGAAGAGACCTGTTTTTAAGAGTGGAATGCCGAAGGGTTGATGAGAATGACGGTGCTGATGAGGATGATGATGATGTTGATGATTCTTACCATATGTGGAAACTCAGCTTCAGACGCAGCCTCCCCGTTCACAACGAGCTCGCCAGCACTATGCTTGCAATTGTTTTGGCGCTCATTGATCCCGGCATATAACGCATTGTTACCGCAGGGGTACACATATTTGTCTTGATATTCAATGCACTCTGGAATTCGAAGGGTGGCATTAGTGGCCATGGCCTTGGCGTTATAGAAAAGCATTGGCAAACGTTGGCCAGTACACCAGAAGACCTGGTATAAGTTAGTTGACAACAAAACACAAAGACATGTTTCGAAATCCTCGTTCTTACATTCTTCAACTTTCAAACTTCAGAGAACAGAAGAGTTCCCTGTGATGCATGGTTTATGAATTTCGCCACCACCTCAACCCTGGTCTTGGTAGTAAAAACAAAGACAGCACTTAAATCTGCTTTTTGTAACATCCTCTTTCTTTCATCCTCCAAACTTTCCATGGCAATATTTTTTCCAAATTTGTTACCGATCTTTTGTAAGCGATGGAAGTTCTATATCCTATAACTCGCAGAGTTTTAGTGAGCACCTCGCTGTAATGACGTAATAGAAAAGTACTAACTGCGTAACGATCATTTGTGTAATTCTACCATCTTTCTATTAACTATTGTATAGAAATACCATCAAGCGTATAACGTGTTTACAAGTGAACGTCCGTGCTATAAGTGTTGGTAGAGGAGAGGTGTATCAGGAGGAGGGGTGGGGATAAGCAGGTGACAAAGTTATTACTGCTTGCTTTATATTAATACAAAGAATGATTCTGTTTCAGTTCTGTTTGTGAGTTACAGTACTTACTGTCCCAAGCTTTTCGCCCCGTTTTGGGCTTTGTTCGTTCAGGCGGTATTGGACGACATGTCTGCTCTCCCTCTATTTCTATATAATCGTTGACCGCCGGCACGTACTCTGTCGTTGACGTGCTAAAATACGAAAACGTGAGTCATTCACTTTAATGTTGTTTGATTGTCTCTTTCAAGACTGTCATTAACTGTGATACTCTTTGACTGTCTCTTTCAAGATAGTCATTAATACTGTTTGACCCGATCAGACCTGTTTAACACTTAACTGATGAGGGAGTCCGAAGTCTCCGAAATCGGCGTGCGTATGAAGAGTGAAAATATTAGAAGTATAGTGGGTCTGTAAGGTTAGAGATACTTGGCACTCGGTGCTCTGCGTACCACGAAAGGGACGGGATGTGGTGGTGTGATGGGGCGGAAATAATAATTCAAAAAAACGTACAATAAAGTATTTTTTGTGTTGTATCGTATATTTTGCTACTTTTCCCAATACGTCACTTTGTTGAATACATCATCAGTTGGCCAAGTGACCTAAGTCCCACCTCCCATAAACATTAAGCTCCAATCTCAAACAGGATTAAAGGAGCTATAAAGGATTACGAAAACTCCTCAGCTAGCTTTTTCTTCTTTCTATATATGTATTTCAAAAGGAAAAAGTGGAACATTGTTCTTAATTATTGTTAGTATTTATTAGTTGTTATTTATTAGTTACTAATTATGAACTGTAAAACTTTATTGCAATAATATCAATACGTTCATAACATATTTATTTCTGTTCTGCTACTTAGCGTGAAATAACGCGCTTCTGCAACTGCGTTTGTATCTACAAAAATGTATTAGTGTATAGAATGTTGGTCACTTATTAAATAAAATAGAATCATCATCATCGTCATCATCAGCCTCTGGATGTTCACTGCTGGACATAGTCCTCCTCTAATCGGTGCCATACTTTCCGGTCCTGGGCCTTCCAAATCCAGTAGCTTCCCGCCGTCTTCTTCAAGTCGTCATATCACCTGGTAGGAGGGTGACCTATACTCCGTTTACCAAGATTTGGACAACACCCGATGGAACTAAAATAAATAAATAATATTCGGCCTACCTCGGACGAAGAGTGGTGGTAGCAATTGGTGGCGGTTGAGTTTTAATAGTGGTTGGCTTGCTGGTGGTACGTGCTCGGCCATCCAGACAGCACACCACAGGAACCGTGCCAATGAAGCCGCATGTCTGTAGTAAAATTATTTATTTATCAATAATGCTTTATTGGAACTGCCGTGTAAAAAAACGCCAGTACTGCCTCTTAGGCACCAGTGCTGCCCCCTGTGGCCCAACACGCTGTGGCCACAATCCGCTCAACGAGCTGGCAGCTGTGTGCGCCGTGCGGCGGCGGCGCGGGAGCGGATTGAGGAGCCTATAGTTTTAGTGGCCGTATAACCAGCATTATACATTCTAGTAACGTATATTTATCATTCAGTTTAATATTTTCCAATATATTTCATACGTGCATTCATTAATTCAATCATCTATAGAACTATTTTAAGTCATTGTCATCATCAAACACATCACCAAAATCATCGTCCTATACAACGATTTCCTGAGCATTGGCAATTTTCCTACAGATTGGAAAAGTGTCTCATTTGCTCCGGTGCTTACGAATAGTGACAAAACGAGTACAATAACTGTATTTCTACAAAAGTGTAGGCAGAATGTAGTATATACATTCCTATGATTCATAGGTTAAGTTATACGTTCTATCAGGAATAGGAGTGGAGACTACTGGCAATTTCAAATTTGTAACACCCAATAATACATTGCCCGACCCGGGGATCGAACCCAGCATTTCTTGATTAGTAGTCGCGTTCGCCACTACTCGAGCAACTAGGCAGTCACTGTAAGATACTACAAGTCAATATCTTTCCAGGGTCTGTTAGGATTTTAAAGTAATAATTACTTTGTCTAGCCCTTTCATGACACTGCAAGCAGTTGATGAAGTCATTAGTGCGTTTTTATTAAAGCCAGTTCAGCCACAGCGGTGGACTAGTGGCTATCGTGAATGATGATAATGGTGATAGCGAATGAGGCTCCAGTCCAAAGAGCGGATGTAATGTTACAAGCTTTTTATTTTAGACAGATTAGCGGTTAAATTAATTGAAGTTCAACAATTGGTAATTACAGGCTTACACTCTGAGGGTCTTCTGGAACTTCATTGGCCGCACCTGTACTGAGCATATTTCGAAAACGTTGTTTATGAATTGGTTAACGGAACTTGTAGATATTTGAAGGCTTCACAAGGGCAGGACGGGGCGCGTCAATTCTGCTTTTCTTCCCTCTACCGCCTTAGTACGCCACTTATTACAATTTCGTTTACTAAATCACAAGCTTTCTGATTTGTAGGTCGCAGAATCGCGAGGTTGTCGGAATGTGAAGGTTGGGAGGGGAAGTGCCTTCCTCGCGAATGCCGAGTCAATTTGTGCGTGTTTGACCGGTAGGGGCTAGATGAGATTTGCGGAGGATCGTGTGTTTTGGCGCACCATGGGAAAGGCCTATGTCTAGCAGTAGAATGGTAAAGGCATATGTGATGATGATGATACTCACTTGTGGCATCCTTTTCATTTTTAATTCGGCGATCGCTGCAGCGCAGTCGTCGATCTTTCTACACACGCCACTGACGCCATCTTTAGTGCAGCTTGAACCTGAAATTAGAAAATTCCAAATTTAGGAAAATGTTCAGATAATTTTAAGCCTAGCAGAAGTGCGTCTGATCCACTAAGGTTGCTCAGGTGCACTTTAAGGTTGCTCAGCGAGCACAGGACAGAGCTAAACTCGAAGTCTTTCTGAAGGATACAATCAGAAATTAGGCGATCAGAAGGAGCACCAAAGTTATCAACATAGGTCATTAGGATTAGCACACTGAAGTGGTAGTGGGCTGGTCACATCTGTTGCAAAACCCACAACAAATAGAGTGTGTTCCGGAGTGGACACCATGTTTTGGCAAACGTAGCGAAGGACATCCTTCAGCTGGTGGAGTGACGATATACGCACAGTGGCAGGCACCGGTTGGATGCGAAGAGCTGAAGATCGAGCTCAGTGGCGTGTCATTGGAGAGGCCTATGTCCAGCAGTGGATGGGAGTAGACTGATAATGATGAT
>DWME01001254.1:0-25892 GCA_018244795.1 Parelbella ahira ahira
GTTACCCGAATCTCACGAAGGGGTAGGCATGCATGACTGTTTCACCGATCAAATGGTTGCAAAGGCGAATAATAGGCCAGAGGTTCCGGGTTTGATTTCGGGGTCGAGTATTATTAGTTTTTTTTAACTTCAAAACCCTCTGAGTAGCTCAGAGTATGGTTTAGTTTCGATGTATGGCAACAGGTTTACACCCTATTCAATAGGTAGGACATATAACAGGTGACACGCGGTAGTACTATGCTCCTCTGCTTACAATGCATAAACATAGGCATTTGTTTTATGCAATGAGAAATATTTTCTGTGCAATGATATTTGAATAACTACACGCTTTTTCCTTAAACTTAACTGGGAAGATCCCTCTACCATAGTCAAATTATAATAATATAATTGGCGACTGTATTAAGTTATTTGAGTAGTAGTTGCCGGTAGTTTCGGTACGGATAAATTTTTTTGACGATCAAATGAAATTATTTTGAGTTCATCGCATAACTCTCTCAATTTATCGTAAAATGCTTTACCCCTTAACGTAATTATGCACCAGTGTCTCAGTAATTTAAATGTTTTTTTTTGGATCCTTCTCCGACTTTATTTTCTCGATCAATTCCAGACACTTTAAGCAGAGATCTGTTCTTGGAGTCCCAAAGCCAATATTGTAATAATTAATGAAAGTATACCGGAAATACGAAGCTTTTACGTTACTGCTACAAAATTCGTTGTTCTTGTATAAAGAATATAATTTACGAAAATTGAGGTCTGATGGCAAATAATTCCTTGCAGTCATTTTTGATTTGCGGCAACAATGAGATTCAATTCAACATAAATTTTGAATAAATTTTTGCACAGATTTCTTCTACGCAGCAAATTTTCTTTCTTTGCGGTGTCCACCACAGTTTTCCGTGATGACAACGTCACCTGTGTAGTAAAATCTTTGCATTACGTACGAAATTCTGGGCTTTGTTTGTTATCCTAAATATATTAATAAAAAAATTTTGGCGTATTGACACTTTTTTTTTTATGTAGACGGAGTACCTACTTAATAGTAGTGTTATTTTTGCTATTATTGGTATATCTCTTTTTAGTAGGTACTATAGTACAAAACTTTAATATAATGCTGTTTTGATCAACCTTATTAGTAAACGCATAAAAAATTCTGTGCAACTTCATTATCTGAGCCATAGTCAGTGAAGCACATTGTAGCGCCTTTGTACTGTGACTGTGGCAGAGTATCTAGAAAGAACGTAAAACAAATGTAAAACATCCAGCATGCAAAAAGCAAAATCGGACGAAAAAGCACAATTTTTACTACAATTGACAATCTTGCGTACCTATCTAAAAAGAATATGAAATAAACGTCAAACATGCAGGCATGCAAAAAGTAAAACCAGACGAGAAAACACTATTTTTTAGTACAATTGACAACCTATATGTAGAAAGAATATAAAATAAATATCATAGATACATACATGGGACATATTCGATTCTCGGGTTGGGCCTAATTTATAATTTTATTGTATAAGAGAGTACAAGGGTCAAAGTAAAAAATCAATTAAGCAAGTAGCAAAAACAAATGACAGCCCTATTGCAAATACTTGACCCTCTTCTCAATATTTCGTCTAGAATTTTCAGGGTTTGTCTGCGTTTTCTAGCAAATTTGTTATTTACTAGCGTTGGATGACAATCCATAATTAGGTGTATATAAAATATTAATACTTTAACCGCGAAAACAAACATAAATCAATATTTACCAGAGAGTTATGTATGAGTGCAGACGAGGGTGTATGAATGGAGAGACTGGATGATTTCTAAAACTATTTATTCAATTTCCTGAGTGTAACAAGAGTGCCAATTGTATGTAAACTGTAATTGGGGCCATTAAACCACGTGACCAATGCGACGCTTCTGATTGGTGGACGGAGTCAAATTGCTGGGTTTGATTCTCACCTTTCAATGATTGCCGCTTTTGAAACCAAACCGATATTTTAAACTCGATTTTAATGTGATTTTGCACTTCAAAATAATATGGGAAGAAGAGTACGATCTTTATTTTAAATTCCCTATACGAGCATACTAAAATCTCATTTTTGACAAAATATGCAGATTGCCGCCTTTGATCCTAAACGACATAAATGTTCTCTAAGAACATCAACCCTTACTCTAATATAATATGAAAAAGATAATAATAAATTAAATACCTAGATAATTTAAACATATTGAAACATAAAATATCTTTAACTTTTAAATAAACTACCTTTCATTAATAAGTGCTTGAATATAATTATTCAAGGAAATTGAAATATTTACTTAAGTCGAGGGGGATCGATGGATCTAAAAAATGGAATACCATGAAAAGTGGCGATATTTGGGCGAGACCTATCTCCAGCTGTGGATGTTAGTGGACAGAAAGGATGATGAAAGCTGTTTTCTTAATATTACAAAATCAATCGGTCACTGGATCATATAAAATGTGAATTATTCATAAAAGTCAATCAGTATCACAAATGCTATGATACTCCCTGCCTGATCCATCAGACACTAAATTCAGTTTCCATTTCCATAAAAGTAGGTTACTTTGTATCTGTAGACGATGTATGCTATAGATGCTAACTTAGTTGCATTTGACGAGGTCAACGATAAAACAAAATTGGATTACCTAACTGCATTGGTATCAAGTCCGATCTTTATTGGGCTGCAATATGCATGAGCATTTTAAGAACCCAGTGTACAGATCATTATTACGTAGATATGAAAAATGGAAAATATTTTTTATTTTACTATGAATCGTTTTGTGAGTAGTTATTTACATATATTATTAATTTACTATGCTCATATCGATCATTTGCGACATTTCGGAAAACGGTTTAGACATTTTGAAATAGACTATTTTGTGATACATAATTATTCTATGATTTCAAACTTTATAAACTGTTCTTGCAAGATAGTGTTTTTGAAATAATACACTCTAATCGCCACTGAGCGTTATAGGAGTATGTTTTTAAGATCACACATGGCTTTGCTTATATGTATATAATTTTTGGGGATAGTCCGACTGGCGTCGGATCTATTAGAAGTTTTTCCTCACTAGTTGCTGGGCGCGGTGAATTCGTGAGCGTATTATGTATTTCAAATTTTTTAATTTCTTTTTTAATGTCATCCAGCTTTACAACTAGTTTTATTACAGGTGTTAAGGAGAAGTGCTAAATACTCTGGAAAATTTATGATCTCATCCATTCAAGACACCAGCGCTTGCGATTTTACTTAAAATGACAGGTAACTTTATTTAATAGTCCTATTGCTGCAGTCCTCTTTATTGTCCGTTAAAGATGGGCATGGACAGGCGTGGGCTATTGTGATTAATACTATTAGTTTGCTACTATTTTCATATGTAAAATAAAAAAAATATTTGTAGATGCCTAATTTACAATGTTTTACTGTTTCGGAAAGAATACTGTTACATTTATCTATAATAAAATTATGCTCATGCTTCATTGATTGATGCAACTGTACGCTTGATCAAGTATAAACTAGCTTAAACACCAAAAACATACTTCTAATGCGACTTTATTGATATGTATTTGGTTCATAGCAATAAGTAGAAGTAATTTTGATAGGTATTTCAAATATAGGAAAAGTGCAATAAATAGTGTTATTCGTTTAATAGATGCATTGCAAAATGTTACAACTTCTACGATAGACAAATCTTTATACAAAAGTCACAACTCATCTTTTCCGTATGATAAAACAAAAACCCAACCGAGATAAAAATATGATAATTTAATCGAAACTTAATTTTGCGCAGTGGCAACACGATGCAATGCGACGGACTCTGCGGTCTCAGTAACGTGTTCTAACTTGTTTGTTTATTTCGATTCAGCTTCAATAATGTATTTTTATTAATGAACCAATTTAATTTTTATATTGTGCTTAGTGTTGATTTCTGTAAAATTAAATTATTCTATAATATAGTATATGCAATCTACATATATTTTTGTAACATTTACTTATTTATGGTTACAAAGATAAATCTTTTTATCATATCATTAATGAACGCATGATTTTATATTTCTGTTGCACAAGATTTAAGAACCAGGCAATGGTAGCCAAGATTCTATAAACAGATGTTTCTTTTTATTTATTATCAGACATGCAATGCGTACCTAAGAATTCTTATTACCTACAACGTGTAGCATTACCAGTTTAAAAAAAAAGAGTGGAAATATACGGTTGAAATTTATAAACGTTAAAACATTATAGGGCAGATAAAAAAGTATGAAGATTAAAATAGTTTGATATCGATTAAATACTCGTAATTTGAATACGTTGGACCGATGTAATGGCGGTGATTAGCGCTGTTGCCGCCGATGCATTGCGGTATCAATGCAGGTGCCATGATATTTGATATTCATGTCTACGAAAACCACGCTTTTCTTTTATAATATTTGCGATATACAGCAGATAATTGAGTTAATTACATATACGTAGGTATGTACATATATTTAATTTAAATGTAAAAAGATTTATATCGTCACGGCAAATTACTTACCGGGCAAGCAAACGGCGCTGAACGCCAAATATGTCTGTCTTTACAGACCTGATATGCTTTTTCTACTGTTATCATTTTCTGTATAACGCTAGATCATCAGCCTGTCTAAGTCCTTTGCTGGACATAGGCCTCTCGTGTCTGAAAGACAAAACTTGGAGGTAATGTCATTCTCCTAAAACGCCGTCTAGCCGTCTATTGTTACCTACAATTTCGCTTATTTTCGTTTTAATGCTGAGATAGGTTAGCCCCACTTCTATATCTAATCTATATCTGATATTATCACTTATCGCAAGCAAATTGAAAGCATAAAATATAACTGACAGAGAATTTTAATAATTCATACAATATAAAGATAATTTTTGGTACAAATTTTATTTCGGTCTATAGTTCCATTCCCGTCAGTATGCTTCCTTTTGTTACCACAAGGGCGCTTGTGTCCCCCTTGCAGAAGACTTATTTTATAGCATTCATGTCCGCTACTGAATGTATCAACGCAGAAATAAGTTAAAAGTTGCTGTGTGATTTGCTGTTTTTCAGAAGCGACCTAAAAACCTTTTTGAGAAACCAACAAGTTTTTGGTTTTTAATTAATTGTAATAAAAATGGAAATAATTTTATTCGACCTTTAAAATTTGTTTTATTTCACTACTTATAATAATATTCATATCATGTTGTTGCTTAAAAAATATTAAAAAAAGCTCCAGTACGCATGGACACTAACATACTACTGCAACGCGGATTAGTGAAGTACACGGAGTTATAAGAATAAGTGACAATAAACTGAATGAATTTATGACCAATAATGAAGATATTGACTGGAATTGATAGCTAACCAAACGTTTAGAAACTTTTCTGAACATTTCTTGGTAACGAATTGATGTAAAAGGTCAATCAAAGTTGTTCATAGCAACCTAAAATAGTTAATTTGACTATTCTTGTACAATATAATTATTGTGTTAAAAGCAAGATAATTTAACAAGTATGTAAAACAACACGAACGGACAAAAGTTCTAATAATTATTTTGTGATTTGCTAAATACACATTGCAATATTTGTTTTCAAAACCATGTTCTTGAATTCAGATTTTATTTTTGTTACTATTTTAATAACAGTGTCGATGTATAATATAATATTGTCGCAATATATCTAAATAACGTAAGTCGTTCAGTTTGTCTGTTCTATATATGTATAAATCGGTTAGTTTGAGAATTGGTAAAGAAGTATTACTCTAAATTTTCATATTATGATAAATGGAGTTTTAAACGATATTATTTAGGCCTGACGCGACGAATTGGAACAATTTAAAATTACTGATAAATATCACCCCGGATTCTTCGCCCATTTAATGTGTGTGTAATTCTGAAGTCATGCGATATTTTAATGTTGTCAGAAATTAATATTTTATCTCACAGATGGGCGTTAATTTTTTTTTTTAACTTATGGCGTAAAATATTAAAATTTCCAACATAAGTATATCAGAATAAGTTTCCGTTTAGAAAGATGTAGATAGGTACAGTTGTACAGTTTAAGGCATTAAATTCTTTTATATCGAGTATTTTGTCTAGCAAAGTCATTTAGATATTTGATTACAACCATAAAAACGTGTATGTAGTTACATAAATTTTATTTATATGTGAACACTGATTATGGAGGCGACCCGTGTTCCAACAGTGGAATGATAAAAGGAGCGGCACGGAAACAGTTATTTATATTAATTAATGTATGTTTATTTCTTTCTACTGTTTCATCAATACTAACTACTAATATGGAATTGGCCACCTTTTCAGATCTTTATTAGTTATTTAGTATATATAACTTATAATTGTTACTTTATGATTTCAACATAAAGTATTGTTCTAGACACTAACGCATGATAATTATAACAACGCATGACATTCATTACAGGGGTGTATAATATGAAATTATTTTATATTAATATATGTTTAGCGTTCGTTTAATTATTTTGTTTAATAGCTACTGGTATTGTATAGAATATGCCCCCACGCGCAGTTCCCCAAACTCTTTTATCTGAAGCATCTTTATGGGGGAATTCGGGGAGTTCTAATTAAATTTCAGCGAAGCGCCGACTCGACATCGAATCGCTTACTGACCTTCTTGGGACCAAGTCACGGACTCTAGCGGACAATGATTTGTTTGGTTGCATCGGAACGACGCTGTCTTAGAATTACAATTATTGTTTTGTTAATAACAAAATTTAGTGACGTAGTGGAAATAAATTGATGTGGTAATAATAAGAAAGTGATGAAAGTGAAAGAAACATGTTCGATCTGTAAGAACAGATATACCTATTTGGTATTTGCCGCTGTTTTCTTACCCGGTAAGAGACTTAGCGCCATGGTATAATAATTATAATCACAAAATAATGTGATATTGAGATTATGGTGCGTTGAACACGTTTTTGTTTGCCAAAATATGTCACAAAAGATTTTAAATTAACGAAATAATGTTGAAGACAAAACAATTTTATTTACGATTCAGTAATTGAATTTATTTGTGTTTTGTTACAGTGAAAAATATAGTGGGTTTTTTGTTGATTCTCTAATGGTACCTATATATTTATCTAATTATTTTGATATCTAATTATTATCCATGTTTTATATACCGCCTCGTAGTTCCACAGTTGGCAAGGGCTCTCCTTTATCAGTTGAAAGGTTTTAACAAATTAATAATTAGATATTAAAATATTTATGGAATGTTTAAGTTGTTATTTGTAAGGTACATATATATATGTAGAAAAATCTAGAGTTTTTTTTAAATTGTAACGAAAATGTTACAATATGAAACACCTTTATAAATATTTTATATTGTAATGAATTCTTTTATTTTCTTAATACTGATAAACTGTCAGTAAATAAATATCCGATCGTTTTTAAAACTTCTTAAATAATTTAAGTGAAATTTCAGAATCATTTTCCTTCGTATTTCAATAGTTAATATCTTTTTAGTTACATAATTATGTGTAAAATACATAATAAGCCATGATGCGTTTTCTCCTATACTTTTACGAGTATTTTAATAGGTCACGTATTACCGTAAGCAAAAATATTTCCTATAGTAATAACTGACCTATTTTAACTAAAATTGCATTGCATTGCAAACAGAACAAAGCCAGCTTGCATTGGATAATTGTAGCGTAGTCATAAAAATGTGGATTTTAAAGCATTCAGCAAATATAACAGCTGTTCTCATATTTGTTATATACACACAAAGCGCATTTGACGTAGCAATTGTAATGATTTTGCCGAATTTTCAACCCTACAAATATTTTTTTTAAACTTTATATTTATTTCAGTTCAGATTCGACATTATGGGCTATCTTATATTTCTTTATTATACAGCCGAAATCACACTTTTAACGAATTATTATAGTAAGTCGATTAACAGTTTTTTCATAAAGAGTGCTGAGGCCTTTTTTAGTTGTTTTTTTCTCTCACAGCAGTACAGCGTGATGTGTTTATAGAAAACGTTTTTAATCCGAATTGTAAAACTTTTTTTGGAGCACTGCGAGTTTGTAAAAACCAGGCTTACACTAATTTAAGAAAGAAGCCCGGATCATATGTATATGAATCGTATTTTTTGTGTGGTTAAGAAAATGATTATTCATTCCCTATACCCTGAGCTTTATATTCGAATTTTCGCAAAAACGTAACGGCACCAACCGTGTCACATTGGTAGAGAAAAAAAAATTATAGTTGATTTTTCTTGACGTTAAAAAAGGTTATATTGGTTTACACTCGGATGTCCTGCATTTTGTACAATATGGAAACCCTTACAATAATCAAATACGCATACAGAACGATGAAAAGATTATAGATCAATAATCTGGGAACATCGTTTAAATGTATGGTGACCATTTTTAAGAAATGGGACAATCCTACATATATCTCGTATTGTCACAAGTCTCGAAATATGTTCAGAAACTTATACATATGTTGACAGGCTAATAGTGTGTATGTGTGAGTTTTTGTTCAATAGTTCTTGTAAAACATTCTGTTTCTTAACTCACATTTTCACGGCAAGTGATTCGGACGTGTATTGAATCAGGGCGCGTTGTCTGTGACGTGGTAAACCTAAATTCATTTTAACCGACAGCGCCCACCACTCAATAGATATACACTTACGTAATATAAGTTTTTCTTGTTAGGTGCGGCTGCGTCGTGCGATAGCGGCCTGCGATATTGATTCGTCTGGAACGACTCGAATCAGTTCATTAATTATAATGTTTGATTGGAAATCAAACCGAGTTAAACAATTTCTTGGATGATAACAATATTGTTATTTTAAGAGTGTTATACCGTTTTTGGAATTATGTGTAAGTTAGGTTAGGTTAGGTTAGATGAGATTAGTTTAGGTTAGGTAAGGTAGCTTAAGTTAGATTATGCTAAAGTCTTTTATAACAGCAAACAAACAAAATAAAAAACAAAACGATTATTCGGGTATGCGTACTAAAACACACTTATATATAATATGATTTAATATTTTTGTAAAAGGACAAACGACAAAACCGTATAGGGCGGGCTAATCTAATACAAACGAAATCAACGTTATGACGTTTGTATTTTCCGTCGCATGAATGTGTACGCCGCAGCCGCTACCCGTGGCGCTGGGAAGTCGGCCATTAGATAAATTATTGACCTCTTTCCGATACGACCTTGCGGTCGAAGTGCGTGTTTGCCACGGCGACTTTGTATACCGTAGCCTAGTTGGTAAACTGTTTGTTACGTCTTGTTAGGTTTAGCTAAGTGGATATAAAGCTTCGTTCACATTCGCTTGCTGTGCTCAGTAAACAACGTAAATGGAAAATTAGTCATTCCATCCATATATAAGGACAACTTTCATACATAGGGCATCTGATTCCGTGTCGAGGTAACTAGATACTTAAATATATATATACGTAAATGTTTAAATACATACTCATAATTATATGAAATTTTACAGTCTTTTACTGCCTAGCAGTCAGTTTTAGTAACCATTGGATCCATTGTTATGATTACAATATCATAAACGTATTTTCATAAGTTCTGGATGAGCAGGGAGTACCCGTGGAATCATCGGACTGCGCTGGTCACTATGCTCAAGCAAAACTAACTTATCTCGTTTTCGTTCTCCGTGACAAATGACAGCATCTGTCATTCAGTTGTCAACTTATAACCAACGGTCATTTTAAATAGCTACATTTCATACTTTCATTTCTCTAAATGATAATTATATAAAACTTCCACTTTGAACGGCTTCATAAAAATTGTATATCGATTTTAAAGTCTTTATTACTTAAATACGTGTTATTAAGATTTAATTTGGTTTTTTTTTCCTGCGTTGTATACCTATAGTTAAATAGTTACTATATAGTAGAATATATTTTGTATTTGTACTACTTTGGGCACTTTGGATTATGTTGGATATGTCACGTGGTGGTGAACATGGGTTTACAATTATGCGGTAGGTGTTACGGGCATGGTACATAGTCATAATAATTCTTATATACAGTAAAACAATTAATCTTCTACCCCGCCATCTCCTCTCGGGGGGATACCCTGCAGCTTTTGCTTATGGAGCGTCGCAACGCAGAGAAAGAGATTCGGTATTCAAAATAAAGATATTTAAGCAAAATAATTTATTGTAACATCATATAATACCTTAGGAGTGGGACAGAACTGAATCAAGCAGTTAGCACCATAACCAAAGTGAAAACTGTACTTTCACATTTCAATGTGGAAAAACTTTTTTAATCATGAAGTCAAGGCAGCGACTAACTTCTTAGCTGGATAACCGTATTTTATTTTTAAAATTGATTTAGCGCCAATGTTTAATAGGGTTGCCACTTTTTTGTAGATTGAAAAATTTTAGTAGGGAGATTTTTTATAGCAAGGGCTTCGTCACTTTCAGGGATATCATAAACTATGATATTTCATATACTTAATAGTTAAAGAGAGATTGGTATGAATTACTATGGGGTATATTCTAATAGTATCCAACCTTTGAAAAATACTTAATTACATTGTTTTCTTGCACTTCATTAATCAGTATCCTTATGTCGTCTTTTACTTTTTTTTTGTCAGCTGCCTTTCGTCTGTGTTACCCATGAACTTAAACAACTAAAATCCAATTAAAATATAAGCGTCATCTATCTCATTAATAAATGAATGCTCTAATTAATGAATGTCCTAACCATTAAGTTAAATGCGTTAACTTTTGCTTATTCTAACTTCCTATATACATATAATATATTTAGGTTCTAAATCACAAAAATCAAAATAGTTTCCACAATAATGATAATTGGCAGCATTGCCGGTAGGGACAGAAGCATTCCTTATTCAGAAATCCCGCTAATGAAAAAATCAGTATTCATAATTAGTTTATTAGTGTTTTCTTGTGAAGGTCAATCAATAGTTCTAATAATATTACTCTCTATATAAGTGGCAACCCTAATTCTAACGGGAGCTGCAGTAATTCAATTTTGTTTTATCGCCGACCTCGTCAAATGCAACTAACTTCTGCTTATTCAGTGTAACCCTATTTTACTTAGGAAAGGAATTTTAGTGTTCGGTATTAGAAGAGGTATTTTCAAAAATGTTTACCCATTAAACCTATATAAAAGTCGTTATTTTTTCAGTGGTTTAAGGTTTATTTTATCATAAAACGTATGAAAACAATGACTAAATTGCGTTGAATTGAATTTATTCCCAGTCCCGAGACCAGATTCAATTTAGGAAAGATTCATCGCACTAATGAATAAAAAATGATCAAAAAAAACCTTCGAGCCAACGCGAACTGCTGGCCAGCATTCTCGCTTCTCATACAGCGCAACCAAATTTTGTTGATCCATCATAGCCTTTGAGTTTCTCTATTCGCATGCAAAAGTAATATGGCATCCGAGCTCTCTGTTATTTGGTGCGCTCATTCACCTGGAAAACAACGGTCGCGATTCAATTTAATTTTCGAATACATTCGTATTGTTTCATTCCATTTTGGAATTTGGTGCTGCATTGTTTAGTTTCGTGCTCGGAAACAATCGTTCATTGCTCCTTTTACCTAAATGCTTTGTTCCGATTACGAATATTACGTTATGTGATTCTATTATAAATCCTAATCGATATAAATGGATTTAGTTGGCTCAAATAATTATTTAGTTCTAGTAATCTCAATTAGTTATTGTTTTTTTGGTCCAAATGTGTTCTTATTCAACTATTATTATATTGAATTTCATATTAATATCTAACGTGTATATGTGACTTTTCTAACTTTAGATATACCCTCTCCAACTGAATTAGTAAAGATAAATTAATTCCTAGGTTGCCTCTGTTGTCTGGTTGACGTTTTCTTGGCACCTTGGTGGAAATTAATTTTAAGGTTTAAGGCTTACTCGTTGTTTATATAATATGCAGATAATTTTTCTTTCAACATCATTATCATCAAATCTATGTATAATTAATCCACTGTTGGACACACGTCTCTGTGTCTCTGTATGAAAACAGGAAAGGCAAAGTCTCTCGCGCTATTTTATTGCCGAATTATAGATTTCACGTCTCCTAAAGAATATTATCGAAAACTCTTAGTCAAACAGGTATCCTCGTTATATTTTACTTTGCTTTTACAATGTTTCACCGTTAATTCTTTGTGCGTGGTATTGTTCGAACCCGAGATATTTGTATTAGGAGGCTGAAATATAATCTACTACGTTAAACACTACTTAAATTCTTTCTTCAGTATTATGGGGTATAAATAACAATATCGGTTTACAGATTAGACTAGATTAAATATTGTTGTGCAGACCACAAAATGTTTCATCTATCTCTTCTTATACAGAGCATATGTCTGATTGTGCGAGCGCGGGTCGACTGATTTCCATTTGCTGGTTGACTAGTTTTTGGAAATTCATTATACTCTAGTGCCTCGAATAACACTTAAGGTCAAATGCTGAGGGCGTTAAATACTCCAAAGCATACATATAACTAATCACCACCATTCCTACATCAAATAACCTTAATCAGTATTGCTTAAAATGATCTTTTTTAATACACAAATGCTGCTGACTCAAGCGACATTAGATCGAGAGATCCCATCACTTGGACCGCGGCTTAAGTTTTAAAACGTAATAAACTATAACTCTCCATTTCCCATTGATGCGGAATCCGAAAGGTCATTCGATTCATGAGAATATGCATTATTCCATCCACAATGGAATGTCCGATGAAAAGATTTAATGCGCGCCGCAGCCCGGACTAGCAGTGTTTTTAATTAAGCCCGCTAGTGATGCGGTGCGGATGCCAAATATTTAAATACGATTTGGATATCAAAACGAAAATATTACCATATTTCGGATTCTTTTCTTTGTGTCCCAACTGATTGAGGTGCAAAAAATTCCGAATTCGACTTTAGATAGAGAGTGACTATAGATTCGATTGAGAATGAGAGTTGTTCTTTTCAGGAAGAAACTAACACTGGATTGTTTTTGTAGTAAAGCCCCTACCTAGTTAAGACTCAAATAGCCCGTTACGATTAAAATGTAACTTGAAAAGGACATGTTTCGTTTTCGTATATCTGCATTATATTAGATCTCGGTCACAACGACAAAGAACCCTGCTTGTAATTGCATTGCATACTCTTTTTTATAGAGGTTAACAGCATTTATAATAATTTGCTTTTGAACATGGGTCAACCTTTAAACCGGATGTAATCCACCATGAGTTCCCCTATAATTGTAGTTTTGGCAGTTCTTGATTTACTTAACATACATTACGGTTTATATACGTTATGGAGTACATATTGCATACATATATGTGTAAAGGTACATACATGTGTACATATTTGTGCGTACATGGAGATACATTACATATATTATGGAGTACTATAACATCTTAGGTTTATTTAAAGTTTTCATAGCCTTGATATGAAGTGATATTCGTTCTTAAAAATCTTCCCAACATTGTAAAGTCGTCTGATGACATACCGAACATTGTAGTAGATCCAAGTAGCAGAGTAAAATTAAAATGAGCTTTTACGAGTTCTACAGTTAAGACATACAATACAATACACACACTTTATTGTATGCCATATAAAAATACAAAGTACAAAATATCAAAATTCGGTAAAAACAAAAGGCGGTCTTTAATTAAATCTTTAGTTCAAAGAAATAATTATTTCCATATATTTTTCTTCTTCCCATCACTATTCCTTAATAAAGATTCTGAGACAAATGGGTACGGGTACATATGTCTTACTCAATTTAATATGTTAAATATCATTCGTATGGTATTCACTGCCCCACAGTAATACTTGCTGTCTCGTTTACGTAATTACCTAATTGGTACCCTAATACAACACAATGTAAATAACACTTCCATCGTGCAGTGTGTTTCTTGACAAATGATATTGTTCGCTACGTCGTAGCTGCTGTAGCGCTACGAGGAGTGCTACGCTAGTGAAGACAACTATCTATAATCTTTGAAAGTTACACTTAGGCGTTTGCAGCGTGATATTCGACCATTAAGTTAATATTTCGTTGTAAATCTACCATTGTTTTGATGTGTAGTAATGATACGACCTTCGACTAAGTGACAATAGATGGCGCTGGTTGTATTCTGAATCACGGGTTTTGAGTGTTCATTGCCTTTTCAATAAGCACCAAGAATCAAATTTGGCCGTAATGCAGGGCAGCTTAGCAAATAAAACTTTAATATGACAGGTGATGGTAATAGCTATATAGGTTTAAGACACAAATAACAATGGCTACCTGATCTTGTTCCACGATGCATTAAGAAAGTTGATATACAAATTTTGATATAAAGGTCGCTGTACTAATTCTGATGCATAATTGTAAGATCCAAAGATATATTAAACCTAATAAACAATATGATTTAAAAAATTTCAAGCCGATATTCCGAAGTGTTGCGTCAACACAACGCTTCTTTAAACATCAATCTCAATTAATGTTCAATGTTCTATCTTCCTAATACATGGACATAGAAAAGAATGGAAAACTTTTACATTTCTATCACAAGCCCCTTCAGTCTCGCTCTTGATAGAATGTAAAAATTAGTTGAAGGTAATCGTTGTAGTTGTTCTTGAGAGTTGTTATTTTTTTAATACACATATACCGGTACCGGTATTTTTGCTGTTCGATCTAACGTGGTGAGCCCTTCGATATTGAATGAATAATCGTTAAGATGAACATAAATACAAATGTATGAAAAGTGATTGGTTTATGGCATTTATTTTTTCTACTAAAATAAATCAATACCTCCATTATTACTTTCGGTACTTGGTACGGAGCAGCCAATAAGGTATTCACAGAAGTATCTACCTAATTCAAAATTTTTCTAACTTAGCATGCAACTGTGAGCGTCTTATATGCATAGTAATGCCTCGATTTTAGGCTAACGCCGAAAGGCTGCATGCGGCAATAGGCTTCCGATTTTTGGCACCTGGCCGGTGCAGTCAAGCGTACGAACAATTTACAAGTATTACCATGTCGTACTAACTTAGGTACTTACATATATATGTATCTAAGTAAATGTGACATACGGACGTAAACTTGTATGTATATATATGTTGTATAATATATAATAGTCTATACCGACATCTTTTCTGATTTTGTTACACGTTTTTGTGTATATTATCTATATAAATATACATATGTATATATGAAGTCTATCAGCATTCTGGAGCACATAACATAAGCTTTTCATGCTTGCCTGGGAATCAGATGGCGGTGTGTGAAGATGTCCCAAGATAATATTATTATTGGATATTATGACTGAAGGATTATTGGCTGTAGAACTTAATTATTATAGTTTAAAATTAGGATTTAATGTATGTATTTTCGATATAACATCTACTGCTAAATAGGCGTTCGTAACACACGATATACTCTCCACAGCTTTATTAGCAGATTCGTCACTACTTATTCAGAGAAGTCTCAAACAATATCGATCAAATTTTATTCTCTACGCTGTTGGATATTACCAAAATATACATACAAAAAAAAACTTTAAAGATGGCGAGCGAAATGGTTACCTACTTGAGTATGTTAGTGAGCCAACCTCAATATCTTGCCTTCATAATTTAGCTGTATTTAGAAATGGAAATAGTAAATGTGCACGGAAGCGACCGTTAAAATAGGTTATATCTCTGATATATTTCACATTTCTATATAACGAAAAGAAAATTTATAAATGCCTGACAGATGTGATGCATCAGTATTAAATTTTTTTATCTCGAGTCATAATTTCAATGCATTAAAGAATGCTTTCACAACTTTTACAAATGGAGTCAGCTGATATGCGTAATAAAGCTTCGGAGTAAAGCACTTTATGACGCTCAACGCACTTTCAGGCTTTAATGTTTTATGCACCCGCAGTGCGCTTCTTTCAACGGTATACTATTGTTCTGTACAGGCATATTTACAAATACGTGCAGTCCATTAACATTTCATTATTAGCTTTTATTATATAGAATAAGCACCGTGTCGTTCTGTACAGCACAGTTCTGTAAGGATAGAGGTATTCGGCACTCGGTGCTCTGTACCTACTCTAATATTATTAATAGTCGAAACGTAAGTAATCATTCTACATATATGATGATATAATTTTACGGTTTTTAACAAATATTTATTTTAACACCTCTTGTATTAACATACATACAAATACGTAATCACACCCACATACAGACACAATATAGACACGCGCATACACTCATACACATAATATGTATGTACATGCACGTGGACAAACATTCAAACGCACGCAAATACAAATGCTAGTTCTCAGCGCCCCCGATACTGGATTCTTTATTTATTCATAAAAATTGGATTGCAAGTTTCAACTATTCGTTCTGCATTTGTTACCAGCCTGAA
The DNA here is from genome assembly GCA_018244795.1 of Parelbella ahira ahira. NCBI lineage: Eukaryota > Metazoa > Arthropoda > Insecta > Lepidoptera > Hesperiidae > Parelbella > Parelbella ahira. The sequence continues at coordinate 16,415 of DWME01001254.1, forward strand.
CAGCGAAGAAACGGCAATATATCAAGAAATATACCTATTTATTCGTGGCGCGTACTGTTCAAATGTGTCATGAAGATACTGAGACACCGATTGAGAATTATCTTTTCGGGTGTTGCATGTCTATAGGCAACTTAGATCTTTACCCATTAGTTGATGTGTACACGTATTTATTAATACTTCTTAAAGAAATCTAGGCACGGCTAAAAATCTTGGTCCTTTATGGGCAGAAGTGTAGTGGTGTGAGAAAGCGTCGTTTACGAACTCCAATGTGGCAATATGTGCAAAAATTTCTTTATGAAAGCGCATAATGACCCTTATTAGGGCAGGCCTATGTTCAGCAGTGGACAGGGTCAGGTTGGTCATGAGTATGTGTGTGCGCATGCATGGGTGTACACGTACTTGCGTGGCAGCGTGCGTGCGTGCCCGCATGCCTGAGCGATATAAAACTCTGAAGAACATAGAACAGAAGACTTAGGCGTGCATTGCGGTAAAATAATGTATTGTTGTTTATTATAAATGTCCAGCGATTTCTGGTTGCAGCGTTCTCTTTATGTTTTTTTTCGATGTTTTTTTTGCTTTTGTTATAGCTAGCGCGCGTTTTGCATTTTGTGCATGGGCAAAGTAAGTTTTGCATAAACAAAAATTTACACTGCATCTCTTATTGTTTTATGCCGCTGGTGTATGGGAAACAATCTGATGGATCAAGAAATATTGAGCGCGTATGTTTTTGGAATAAATTCAAAAGAGCGTTAATTTGAACAGATACAATTTTTATACTCATATCATTTACGTTTAATTAGAAATCTTAATATTAATGTAATTAGATTCGTTCATGACATGATTGTTGCTTCTATAATTGTAGAAACATATAAAAATAATCTGATAATAATTATTTTGTTCCTGAGTAAAATTTGGATATTTTACTTTGAACAAAAATCAAATTATTTTGTAGCATTTGTTTTGTTGAGATTAGGAAAATTAGACTTAATGAATGATATGACTTATATAAAATGATTAAATATGTTTCTCTTGTAAGACGTATTCAATAACAGATAGCTTACAAAACCATTGAACTGATACTAAACCAAAAAAGGTTAGTCGCTACACGAACGATGCTCACCTTACGGCTGCAATGAGAGATATGCATGTATGCATGAATGTATGTATGAATGCGCAGCATGAATATGTATCGCATTGGGCCGCCACTCAATTTCCCAGTGGCTTTAAATCTGCATTCATTGTTTTGGCCGCTAATAGGTACGGCAAATTCGAATCTTCTCGAATGTTCTATGTAAGTTTAATGGAGATATGTATGTAAATTATATTATGATGATATTTTTATCAAAGGTTTTATCGTGCCACTGTTGAACTAAGCTCGGCAGAATGAGACGGTTTAAGCCGTTATACCTATGGCGAAAGTATTTTTGTTATTTACTTCGAATAATGTAAATCAACGGCAACTTATTTTTCTATAGTTTTATGATGTGACCACTACCGATTTTTATGTAATCAGTTTTCAAACCGTTAAAATTGTAATAGACTAACACGAAAATGTGTGAAAGAAAAGAGGGACGACTTGTTAACATATTGTACATATTATGAATAAATCCACATTAACTGCTTCTGTCGTTGCAGTGTTTTAATCACATATCATTCTCCTCATACATGTACGCCGGGTTCGAAGACTTATGACATTCTCATCATCTAGTATCTAAACTATTTGATTAAGATATGTGTATGCCCCCGCGGTGGAGAATAAAAAATCCTTAGGTAAAGAATAATGGTCTCGTTATATGTACGTCGGAGAGGTTGTATGTAGGGCGAGCGTTGCTTCAAGCTTATCTTATGAACACAAGTTGTATGTTAGCTCAAGTATTGCTAGTGTACTCACATTACATTGATCAGGTGTTAAATTAGGCTTTACGTTATGATATTGATGCCAGTGTAGTCTTTATTGTGTTGGATATCTTGAAATAGATATCTTTTAAAGAAACTGTATCACAGGTTATTTGAAATTATTTTTTCATATTTTCTTATGTTGTCTTATTGAAATTGAATGGTGCGCAAATTATTTTTTTAAATATATTTTTTTTAAAGTTCAGTTGTTTCAAGACTGTATTTTTACCAAACGTATATATTAAAGATATATGTTTTATCAACGGAATAAGTTGACTATTATTTCGTCGTCCGTATCGATTTGTGTATATCTGTATAAAAACTTTATCTGTACATAAACTATATCAAATATTAAAATAACCAACAACTATATAACTAAAAATTCAATATCGAAAAGTCACATTTAAGATAATAATTTAAAATTACTACTTTTGTACAAACTAAGGGCACATGAGCATTTCGTGAAAACGTAATAAAGTGGAAAATGCAATCCGAAGTCCTGCCTCTCCCGCCTGAACCAATACCGGAACAACAAGTACACTTTTAATACTTGTGAGAGTCCCGTGTGCTTCAAACTATTTATTGGATTCCTCGGGATATGTCTTTTGGCAATTGATACGGGATTTTCGCATCTATTATTTCTGATCATGGGCCATAATCGCTTGTACGTATTTAAAAGTATTACTTGTTGTGCAGTGTGTTTGTGCACGCATATTTACAGAGGAAAATAATAATTTTCAAGAACACTTGAACGCAATACGGTCTGCGTTTTGTCTTTTGTCTGTTATAGACATAAATATTTTTGTATGTTGCTACATTTGTTTATGAAATGTACGTTATCTGATAATAGTTTAAAGTAACTTATCATAGCTCTACCATAGATAGAGCTATAATAAATGGGTAATAAGTTAAATAAATTATTTATTACATTTATTTTTTACGTCATATGACATTCAATATATTCTTGGAGAGGATTAAGGTATAAATTATGTTTCACCATTGAAAAATATCTTAATATTTTTATGACTGCCTCGTTGGTCGAGTGGTTGCAAGCGCGACTGCCGATCGGGAGGTCCTGGTTTCAAATTTCGGGTCGGGCACTATTGGATTTTTCTAATTTAAAATTTCTAGTAGTGACTCGGAGTCTGGATGTGTGTCCGGTGTATGGTAACAAGCTCATCCTATTCCAGGTAAACGTAACTGATGAAACGTGGGAGTGTACCACACATCTCTGCCTACCCATTCTGGTATTATAGGCGTGATGTTACGTTATATTTTTATAAGAAATATTTAAGATAATTTTGGTTATTTTACAATGTTGTAAACAAAGAATAATAATAGACACAAGAAACATCCTGAAGATATTTTGTACAATGGCGCTAAGTAATATAACGCGTAAACAAGCATTATGTTATTTTTTTTTAATTCGGTAAATTAAATAACTTTCCATTCTAAAGAATCGATATAAAAATATGTTTAAATCACTTTACAATTCTAAGCATTATTCTGTTATATCTCTCTACAAAAGTCATTGCTCTGTGGTTCTGAATACTCTCAATAGTATAAATACCTATAGACATTTTTTCTATAGAAACTCGCTCGCGGTCAGGATGCGAGGAAATAGATCTTTCTAAGCGTTCAATCACAAGGGTCAACAAGCCGACCTATGGCGAGTGCTACTGAGAACTAGCTATTTGCCTTTGGAAAGTACGAGTATGTGAGAGGGATTAGGAGAGCGGTACAATAGAATACCACAAGTAGAATCATTATTAAATAGCTTCTTTTAGTAGGTGGTAAGTTTTAGAAGAGTTGGCGATGGAATTGTTTTGTACCACGTTTATACCTGAGAGTTAGAACTTGTATTTATAATAGATTATAGGAGAGACTGATGAAATGTAAATTTCTATACATATGTACAGACATAATTTATTTGAGTCGTGATAAATTATAATTTATAGTTAAAATAAAAAATGTTATTATTAAAGCTGGGAGTCTACTATTATACTCCTTTGCGTACCGCTTCGGGGATTACAGGCGTGAAGTTACTTTTTTTAAAAATAATAATGACGAAACAATTTTATTAGGTATGTTTTAAAACTATACACTGTTGTTTTAAAACTATACACGCTCACGCACATTTGGATAACAATTTGAATATTAATTATAAGCGATTTTGTTTTAATAATTAGTTATTACATTTTTTAAGTAATTCAATACGAAACGTTTCTTTACGTTAAAAGTCGGGGATTTTGTTAGAAAATAACTAAAGTAAATTAAAATTAAAAGAAAATCTTGCTTCGCCTTTGAAAACTACTTACACGGAGTGTCCAAACGTATTTAGAACAGGAATGTTGTATAGAAGCGAACGAAAGGGACAGGCGATATAAGAAACAAGTGCAAGTCATTCCGAGCTTAAGAGGTTTATGCACGGGCGTACTAAATAACGTATTTGAACCTAACGTGACATTACGCCTGTAATCCGCGAAGGAGTAGGCAGAGAAGTGTAATACAGTCTCACGATTCACCAGTTATGTTTAAGTCCCATGGAATAGGTGGTGAGACTACTTCCATAATAATATGTATATTTGTGTAAGTATCTAATTATGATGTTGACTTAAAAGTGAAATAAAAGTATAAATATCAAAATATGTTGTTTATGGACCAATGCAAGTTTTGTATAAATAAAAATTTACACCACATCGCTTATGGTTCGATAACGCTGGTGTGTGGGAAAAGATCTGATGGGTTGGGTAACATTAAGCGCGTGTCTATGTAGACTAAATTCTGAAGTACGTTAACTTGAGTATATAGAAATGAAAGTGTAAATGTCAAAACTTGTTCTTGAGAGTTTATTGTTTCGAGTGAGTAACGATTTGAACCGTTTCGTTGGATCAAATATAGCGCTAAGGAAATATCAGAAGGGTTGTAAAGTAATATGAGGTATCCTTTATTCGGAAAATACTTACTCGTTATTAGATATCTGTGGGATAAGCAGATGTTAATTTTCTGTGTCCGGAGTGAAAAGTGTGGTACGATCCCACGATTTACCAGTTACTTTATATGTCCTAACATCCAGTAGTAGCACAAAACCAAATTCAGAGCTGGCCCTGAAATTATATTGAAAAGACCGCGGGAAGCTGCTAGATTCGGAAGACCCAAGACCTAAAGGAGTGGCGCTGTTTAAGAGAGGACTATGTCCAGCAGTGGACATCTAGAAGCCGATGATAATGATGAAAATAACATTAATAATAATTGTATATATGTTTGTCAACTAAGCTATTGTACAAGCCACTTTAGTAGTAAACATCGGTGTAAGGTCGAGCATACTGTGCTGTTGGCGCGGTCAGGTGATGGAGCTCATGCATTATTCTACCGCGGCACGGCACCACGGCGCGAGCAGCCCTAACCATGAGTGGCTTTTGTTGATAATAAATTTAAAAGACCCTTACATACATGTGAATTAATGCAACAAAAAGTTAGAAACGGTTGTAATTTAAAACGATTTTTAGGTTTTTTATTTATTGATCTTAAGGTTATTAACTTTTTTGTTTATTAATTTAAGAGACCCTTATGATATACATAATTATTAATGCACTAAATAATTACATCAGTTTGAGAATTTTTTTATTGGACTCAAAGATCGAAACGTATCTGTTTAATGTGTGTGGAAAATAAAGGAATTAAATGAGATTCCTGACAATAGTATATGATTGGAATTATTCTAACAGTTTGTTATTGTTTTCTATGCATTTCCGTTTTTAATGATAGCAAATAATCAAAACTCCAACATTTTTATTAAGTAATGTTTTTTCAAAATATAAAGAGAAAATAATTCACTATTTCATCAAAAACCTTTAGCTTTTTTTACCGCTTTTAAAACACCAATATGTATTGGATATAGATCAAAAAAATAAAATCATTTTCATTACGAATAAAGAATTTAATAAATAATAACATATCGATAGTACTACTTAAGAAATGTACAAAGAATATTATAACATACATAAATAGTGGACATCTCATAAGCACGTGATTAGCACATGTTGCAGAAATGTAGGCAAAGGGGCCAATTAGGGTACCTCTGAAACGATCTCTCCGCAGGCAGATTAGGAGGCACACGTAGACCACTCCAGGTAAAAATATACCACGAGAACGGGGCTGGCTAGAAACAGTGCAATCTTTAATATTTCGCTAAATATTTCATGTTAAGATGTAGGTACCCGTAGATCTTTCTCTGCGTGCGTCAGTTACGTCGGCATATTATTTAGTCGTACCCAATATGTATAGGGACTTAATGTTAAAATATCGTCAAGGCCAATTATATATAATTATAATAATAATATTAAAATCGTCGCAAGGCTTCACAAAGGGACCCCAAAAGTAGTGAAATCATACATTAAGGTATATATTACTATTTTCATTCATTTCAGGTCCGGATCCCGAAAATTCTGATTACTCCATTAACGAGTTAAAGTAGTTAAAGAGTTGAACTAGTTAATTAACGAGTTAAACATTAAAGAGCCTGATTGTTGAAGGTAAATCGGTCTTGGTCTTCCTCAGCAACTGCATATGTAACCTTTCTGTAATCTATACCTGTATCTACCTGTATAAATCTATGCGGGTATATATAGATTTACGTCAGATATTGAAAGCAAATATTAAAAATGCTAATAGTTCGAGAAGAGTAGATTATGATTTGATAAATATTATAAGAAAAGACTGTTAAGGGAATATTAATTCATATTGATATCCCGTTGAGTGACATAGAGTTGTAAGGTGCGCATATCTATCGATTCATACCGCACATTGTCCAATCGCTTAAACATTTGCCCGATAACAAGTGTACAGACTGCGTCTTTAAAAAGATTCCTTGTCTACGCCATGTAGGTAGTAGTAAGATATCAATAAACAACCTTTATATCGATACTTATAAAGTTCATATTCGTATAGATCAGACCCCTTTGCTCGCCAAACTTAGCCAGTCGTAAGGGCCGGCGTTTCCTAAAATTTTTGTTTTATCATCAAACTCAAATCCAAAATCTATAATGCTAGACTACTATCTGGGCAACAAATATGTTTAGTCACTCCGATAGCGATCGGGCGAAACATTCTGGGTGGGAAATTGTATAGAATGCTGGTTAGCTTAATTTCGGAACTTTTATCATAGTTCGACGCAGCGATGGACGTTGCGTATTCGTAAATCTCCGTATGAATTTCTATGTGTGAGCGTACCAGAGTAGTCCACAGATCGGGCCTACAATGCACGTTGTTTATCCGCTAGGGCGCGGGAGAGGGGAGACGTGCGCGCGGGGAGGGGCTCCTGGCCGGGCCCAGAGTATTCAGTCTGTAGCCGCTTCCCGCAGCATTTGCCCGCGTCCGCGAGTGCACTCGTGCCCCACCAAACACTGACACCGACCTTCAATCCGAGAGAACGAGACGTCTATATCCAGGTGAGTTCTTGCCCAATTTCAAAAATTTCGACTGTTAACTTTTTCCCGGTGTAGCTCACTCACGTATGCTGACTGTGAGAGGAGATAAATTATATAATCATTTATTAATTAGCTTTTAGGCTCTTGTTAGTTTTTTGAATTTAGAAAACAATTGGGGACTAATAATGGTGTTGGTGCTACGCGGGGAGTTACGGCGCTACGGATTCCGTAGCGTCGTAGACGCCGATAGTCTAGGAGACATCTGATCCTACCATTTGTGGTGCGATCTTTTGACCGCTACTGTTGTTGTTAAGGAAGATGGAAATTGGGAGCGATGTTTCAGGGTCAAGACAAGGTCTCTGGATAAAGTTCCACGCTGTTGATAATTTGCGAGATCAAATAGGGTAAACGATGGGACTGCGCGGCTCCACGCCCGCTGCGGCATGCGAGCGTTGTCATTTCGCCGTAATTGTCCTGAAAGCCTCGACCTTGTTTCGTACGTCCACGAGTTCTTTGTGTTTGTGGATTTCTTTCTGTTTATCTGCTTTGATCACGTTTCACGCCTCAATCGTTTGGGTCTCACGTGTCTTTGTGAACGTCGCGGACAAAAGAAAATGTCTATCAATCCTTTTTATTCACGATTGACAAATTTATTGTAAATAAAAATTGCATTTATCTTACTATATATGTAATGGCAAAATATATCAAGTACATTCAAAATTAAGATTACTTTAATGGCTCTACATATTTATTTATGATGAACACTCTACATAAAACGTAACTATCGTACACATAAAAGCAAACCACTGAATCACACTTAAAATTTCACTAAATTAAATTTGAGACAAAGCCTTTGTGTCTTCCGGTCATTTGTTAAACGGTATTCCAGTTTCAGCGTCGAAATTACAATTGCAGAGCGTTTAACTACGAACACAATATTTAGTGCAAACAACACTTGAGCGCCATATTTTAATTGGAGTCGCGGAAAATATTTACCCAGCAGCCCGCAGTGGGGTTTTTGAGGACTTTGCCCCGCGGTGACAGCGCGGCGAGCTGAATATTTCTTGGTTTTAAGTATACATTCTGTTTTTTTTTTTCAAGAAATTTTCGCTCGGGATGGAATTGCTTGTAATTTTAAAATTGTTCGAGATAAGGTAGCCTTTTATACGATTGCCTTTTCTCTACGAAAGAAACTTAATATCGAGTTCATTTGATTCGAAAAATTGTGCTGTCGCCTTTGTACTGTAAAACAAATTAGCGCCATAAATTCTATGTGTCCACTTTTTTTTAGTTCTATAATAATAATGTTTTGGGACAAATCACAAAATGGGCTTCATAAAACTACCTAAAAAGCAGCTAAAACTAGACAGAGTCTTGTAGTATAGCAATCAAATAACCGATAAACTAAATAAATTTCTAAGTAGACATTCATATAGATAAATTTACTCTCAGGCCCAGAAGAAATACTTGTGCTTATACAAATAATTGTTAAGGGTGGGAATTGAATTCACAAGCCTCTTACCAGTTAGATTCACATAACACAAAATCAATTAGAAGCGTAGTTCGAAATTCAAATGTATCACATTTGAATTTCGTGACAAAAATTACTAAGACCTTAATACTTAACGTTCCGATGCGGACTTGTGTCAACAGCGGAACTATAAAATCACTGGTGATTATGACAAAATTTTACATCCTACTCTCTCTCTCTCGTCTCTCTCTCGGCTCTCTGCTTGAAATGTAACAGGTTTAAGTGTATAATAAATCATCGTAATTTTCATTTCTATCACACGTTCCTCCAAACGGTATGCTCGGATACAATGGCGTCACTCTCAAAAGCTTATTTGCTAAGGTATATATAAATATCTATTGAAACGATCAACAGAAATATAGCATACACAATTATTTTTCCTAAATACGCTATGGTCGTACAAAACAATGTTAGCATTTTAAAGCTTATTCATTAAAGCATATATGTACATACATATATGTAAATGTCTTTTAAAACGATTACCAGAAATATAGCCCACACAATACGCAGTACTTCAGCACTTCGTTGAATTTCATATAAAACCGACACATATATATGAGTCCTAAACGCGCGATTATTGTTCGCTGTCTCGTAAATTTTTAACGATGGCCCTCAGATGAAT